>PVJX010001709.1:0-151670 GCA_004027295.1 Dolichotis patagonum
GGGAGCCAGTGAACTACACATCTTGTGAAAAGATTGGCTATGTTATTTAGTATGAGCTCTCCATATGCAAGGATAAGGACAACCATTTGGAAGAAAACAAGAGACAATATGACAGATAGTGAAGATCTCTGGTTGTCTAGCTTTGAAATTTATGCTTTCTTATGTCCCATTCTGTTCTGTTTTGTTGTGTTTAATTTTATTCCCTTTTTAAAAATTTTAAAAAATTAAAAAAAAAAACTAAATGTAACACTTAATTGGATGAAGTGACAGAGGTCTAATATTTCTCATTCTTACGTACACAAAGCAGGTTCAAACCAGTCTAGAAGAGATTCAAGCACTCACCCTGTGAATTGGCCAATTTAGTCTGAGGCGAGGAGGCACTCCCAAACATACCAGACTCCTTGGAAATATGCTAAGTGGTACTGATGATGGCCAGGGCTGCCAAGGATGTCAAAAGTATTTAAAAGTGAGTAGAACAAAGCCTACCACCCTCTGGGTGGGGACACAGTTGATTTTCAAGTGATATGATTCCTTTCTTGTGATGAGTGCAGGAGGCCCCAAGCCAAGGATTTTACCTGACACAGAGCACATCAAGATAACAGAAAGAGTGCTAGAGTTGCATTTATTATCTTTGTGAAAATAGTGAAAATGAGGTCATCACTGGTATTAGCAGCGTTTGCCTTTTTTCCTTTATTTTCTTTGCTGAATTTCCTTTTAGGAGTGGCAATACACCCTTGCAGCAAATACAGACTCTCAGTTACTTTCCTGGGGTTTGAAGCTGGCACGCCCACTTGCTAAATAGAAGGCAATGGGTACTCACTTCACTTTGCGATGCCTTCATTTTCCCGTGACAACGGTAGCATATACTTCAGCAAACGATTATAGAAATTCATATATGTATTGGACCAGGTGTTTTCCTGTTGTGGGATAAAATACCTGACACCTCCAATTTAAAGGAGGAGAGGTTGATTTAGGCTCAGTGTCAGTGGGTTCAGCCCATGGTCTGCTGGTTTCAAGGTAAAAGCATGGTGAATGTGATCGGTGTTCACATAATAGCCCCTGGGAAGCAAAGCAAGAAGGAAGGGGCCAGGAATAAAAATACACCCTCACAGGTCACATCCTCAGAAACACACTCCCAACAAGGCCCCAACTCCTAACAGCACATTCACCTACTGAACCATCAAAGGATAAATCTATTGATAAGTATAGAAACCCCATGATCCAGTCACCTTCCATTAGACTTTAGGGTACATTTTAGATTTAAACCATAACAACTCACCCCTGGCCGCCAAAGACTCAAGTTCTTCTTATAATGCAAAAATATATTTGATCATAAGTGAAATAAATTAAACTCATATATGAAATACCATATTGTCTCCCTAATGTAAGAAACTGAAAGAGTAAATAAGATACAAAATCTTCAACAAATATTGTGAAAGGGAAAGAAACTGCTCAAAGGGGAAAAAATAACTCAGGGAAAAGGAGAAAAGAAGGAAGAAAAAAAGATATAAATTTGTATATACACACTTAAGATAGCTAAGATGATTATACTACTAATTCTATTAGTTTTTGGAACAACAGTTAACATTTGTAGGATTAGATCAATTTTGCATGTGTATATCTGGTAATCTGAGTAACCCTTTTGGAGATAACTATGCAAAATAACAACCTTAGTTATGTGCCTACTCCCTTGTTTTGAAAGCCTATATTGTTATTGTTTTGGGCTCTTTGTTATTGCTATTTATTTGTCTCTTTAGTTTTTTTTCTTGTATTTTGTTTTGTTTTGTTTTTCCCTCTAATACAGAAAGAACAGATGTACATTTATAGACTTATACATGCCTAGAACTTCTCATAAAGAGCCTACAAGAATTGAAGATGACAGTAGGTAAGTTATCAAATAATGATTTCTTAGTGTTTTTTGTTCTTTGCTTTTTTTCTTGGAATTCTGTATTGTTGCTACCCTTTTTTCTGTTTTGTTTTGTTTTCTCTTTAAATAAAAATTTTTTAAAAAAGAATCTACAAGAATTGATTTTATTACATGTGATGGTATGAACAGCTACTTGTAAGAAAATGAAACATTATGGTAGCCACTGCTGATTTTCTGTGGTCTTGAAGTTCCATAATGCTTTCATTCTTTGTTTTGATTAGCTTTAGTCTGTTTCCTATTATTTGATTTCAACACGTGTGAAGCTATTTTGAATGGGCAGCTATTTCGAAGAGAACAAGAGACATTATGGTAGCCATTGTTGATTTTCCTATTGTCTGGTTTTGAAGGCCAGTAATGTTTTCATTCTTTTGGTTTGATCGGTTTTATACTTACTGTTTGTTTTGTTTGAATTCCTTGTGTGTGAAGACACGAACAACTAATTCTGGAAGAACGGGAAACATTGTGGTAGTCACTGTTGATTTCTTATTGTCTTGTTTTGAAATCCTGTGTTGTTTGCATTGTTTTGTTCTGATTTGCTCTGTTCTGTTCTGTTTTTGTTTTCTCTAAAATAAATTTTATAGATGATAGATAGATAGATGATAGATAGATAGATAGATAGATAGATGATAGATAGATAGATAGATATAGACAAATAGATTTGGTCTCTGAGAGTTGCCACTCTTAACATTTCTAACATTTCTGAAAAGTCCAAGTCCAAAATCTCCTCTTAGATTCAAGGCAAACTTAGCCACAAGCCTATACACAAATCAAAAAGAAAATGAAAGGAGCGCGCTGGCAGCTCCGCATGGTGCGGGTCTCTGGTGGTCACAGGCTCCAGGGCCTTGTGTCCAGCCCACCACAGCAGCGGGGTGGTGCCTGGGACAGATGCTAATGCAAGAAACCACGGAGGCAGTGGGTGGGCGTCCTGCGGCCTGGGGGTGTCTGGGCAGGACGGCGTGGCAGCAGGAAGAGCCTGAGTGCCAGGCTGCTCTGGAGCATGGGAACCTACCACTGTGTGCGGGCTTTCCTTGAAGACACTGATTGATCGGTCTTGCTTTGAGACAATTGATTCTTAGCCTGAATTTAACAACTTTGCAGCCATTTTGGAACAGATTCTAATCACTGGCTAAAAGGTTTTATTGCAGCAATGGAAAGCTGACTAACACAAAGATTGACAGAGTTGACCAGGCAGAAAGAAGAACCAGCAAGCCTGATTTGGGTCAGTTGGCATTACTCATCAATTGGGAAGAGAAAAATAAAAAGAATGTAAGAAAATGAACAGAACCTAAGAGACTTTGGTACATTATAAATCATCCCAGAAAAGTGGAGTGAAAAGAGTAATGGCCAAAAGCATCTTGATTGTGAACAATAGCACGTTTCTGTCGAGTATTGCCAATGTAAAGAAAACTTGTAGAATTACTATCTGATAATTTATAATCAGTTTTTTATTTGCTTTATAAATGGCAGTTTAAAAATGACTTTATGTAGGAGTCTTTTCAATAAACTGTCTTAACTACTTTGGCACATTAAAAAATGGAGGTATTTTGCCTATAACCTTAAAAAATACATATATATATGGATATGGATAGTGATAAAAGTATATATATATACACACATATATATACATGAAAATGTTATATATGAAAATATGTAAAGCAAAAAAGTTTACCTTCCTAATTATTAATATTTATTGAAAAATATCAATCATGATAATATAGTTGTCATGAAAGAAATAGAAATGAAAAGAAAGCTGAAGCTGGAACAGAGTTAACGTGAAAATATGGAAGAATAATCACATTCACAAATTAGAGTTATGTTTAGCCTTATCACTAAGTAAATTCATTCATTTGAAACAATGATCAGGAATGTTTTCTGTAAGAGGACGTTAATAAGAAGATTATTAAGTTGCTTTTTTAATTATACACTTTGGATCTGGAAATGCTATGCGGATACTGTGAAATGGGAAGAAACTCTTCAAAACGAAAGAGAAACAGATGGGGAAAGGAGAAAAGAAGAAAGGGAAAAAGGAAAAAATATATATTTATATACAATATAGTTAAGATAATTATACTACTAATTGCTGTAGCTTCACTGAAAAGAAAGGTTTGTGCCTATGTTTTTGATCAATTTTTCATGCCTATATCTTGTAATATGAGCAACTACTTTGAAGATAACAATAGGTAACATACTAACCGTTGTCACTCTCTATAATCTGGTTTTAAAATTTGATGCCATTGTTTTTATTGTTTTTTTCTTTGAAATAAAACAAATAAAAAATAAATTGAGAAAAAAAGAAAATTAAATATGTTCAGTGTGTGTGGCGTAGGGTAAACATATTCATTCCAAGAGGAAGGATAAGAGACTATAAAGGAATGGGTCAAAAGCAAGACTGAAAGCCAGTAAGAAAAGCATTAAATCTTGCATCTCCATGTCCAGTACCCACTTGCAGCAGGCTGTGATGGGATGTGAGTCCAAAAGGCCTTGGGCAGCTGGTTGAAAACTTGCTGGTTGCTGCCCACATGGACTTTCCCTTGGGCTGGCTCCACTCATCGAATCATCTATCAGTCAACAAAATTGAAGAAGTAATTTTTTAAAACTACCAACTAAGAAAAGTGCAGGTTCAGATAGATTCACTGTCAAATTCTATAAAAACTTTAGAAAATGAATTCAAAAATCTTGCAAATTTTTAAGGAACTTGAATAAATGGCAGTACTACCAAAGTTATTCTGGGAAGCTACCATTACACTGATTCCAAAACCAAAAAGGGACCCAACCAAAAAAGAGAACTATAGGTCAATCTCTTTAGTGAACATAGATACAAAAATCCTCACAATATATTGGCAGAGAGAGTGCAACAAATCATCAAAAAGATCATACACCATATCCAAGTAGGCTTCATCCCAGGAACACAGGGATGGTTCAACATATACAAATCAACAAATGTAACACACCACATAAACAGAAGCAAGGAAAAAAATCTCAAGGGCATCCCAATAGATACAGAAAAGCATTTCACAAAATTCCACACCTATTCATAAAAATTCAGAAGAAAATAGGTGTAGAAGGGCTTTATCTCAATTTGACAAAGGCCATATATAACAAACCAACAGCCAACAACATATTACATAGTGAGAAGATGAAAGCTTTCCCTCTAAAATCAGGAACAAAACAAGGATGTCTGCTATCACCACTTCTGCTCAATAAAATCTCAGCCAGAGCAATGAGAAAAGAGAAAGAATAAAAGAGATATAGGAAGGAAAAGAAGAAAGATAAATTATCATTATTGGCAGACAGCATGATCTCTACATAGAAGACCCTTCAGACACCAAAAGACTCACAGAATTAAGAACCAAATTGAGTAGCACAGGAGGATACAAAGCCAAAACTCAGAAATCAATAGCATTCCTCTACACCAATAATAAAGTCACTGAGAGAAAAATTAAGAAAACAATACCTTTCACAATAGCATCAGGTAAAGTGAAATACTTGGGAATCACCCTAACCAAGGAAGTAAAAGATCTCTACAATGAAAAACTACTGTGCTCTGAAAAAGGAAATTGAAGAGATCAAAAAGATACAACAATATTCTCTGTTCCCAGATAGGCAGAACCTATATAATCAAAATGGCTATCCTTCCAAAATTGTTAGACAGAATTAATGGAATCCTAATCAAAATATTAATAGCATTTCTCACAGACTTAGAGAAGGCAATACTGAAATTCATATGGAATCAGAATAGATCTATAGTAGCAAAAGTAATTCTAGACAATAAGGGAAATGTGGGATACCACAATTTTGGACTTCAAGTTATACTACAAAGCTACAATGATAAATTTGGCATGGTATTGACAACAAAACAGACTTGTGGATCAATGGAACAGGCTACAGAGTGCCAAACAAATCCAGGCACAGGCACACACACAGCTACCTTATATTTGACAAAGGGGCTAAATATTTGATGGAGGATAGATAAATTGCTTAACAAATGGTGCTGGGAAAACTGGCTATCCTCATGTTAAAGATTGAGTCTAGACCCATATTCATCAACATACACTAAACTAAAATCAAAACAAGTCAAAGATCTAAATATTAAAACAAAAATTCTTAATCTGCTAGAAGACAAAATAAGTAAAACTCTTGAAGCCATAGGTGTAGGCAAAGACTTTCTGAATAGAACTCCAATTGCACAAGAAATAATACCAAAAATCAATAAGTGAGATCACATTAAATTGAAAGCTTCTGTACAGCAAAGGAGATCACTACCAGAGTGAACAGACAACCCACAAAATGAGAAATTTTTTTGCCAGCTACTCATCAAAGAACTAATATCTAGCATATGTGAAGAACTCAAAGAAATCAGACCCCTCAAATTTATAGCCTCATCCAAAAATGGGCATCGGAAATAAATTGACATTTCCCAGATGAAGAAATAAAAATGGCCAATAAATACACAAAAATTTTTCAACATCACTTGGCCATTCAAAAAATGCAAATTAAAACAACACTGGGATTCCGTCTTACTCCAGAAAGGATAGCTATGTTGAAGACATGAAATAATAATTCCCTGCTAGAGAGAGAAAATGGACACTTCTTGATTGTGGGTGAGCATGTAAACTGGTACGACCATTATGTAAATCAGTATGGGAAATTCCTCAAAAAGCCAAAAAGAGAAATTCCACTTGGTCCACTTATTCCCAATCAGGTATCTTCCTGAAAGAATGAAAGACATAATATTACAGTGATACATGCATAACTATTTTTACAGCAGCACAACTCATAATAGCTAAGTCTTGGAAATAGCCTAAATGTTCATTAGCAAATGAATGGATAAAGAAAACATGGTATTATGCACAAGGGAGCACAACTCTACCATAAAGAAGGATAAGTTGAGTAATTGAAGAAGGATAAATTGAGTAATTTGTGGGAAAATGGATGCACCTTGAGATTATAATGTCAAGTGCAGTAAAACAGGCACACAAGCTTAAATATTGCAGTTTCTCTTATGTGAAAAGTCAAATATAGCAATAAAGTACAAAGTAAAGACAATAGAGAATAGCAAAATAGATCTGTAGAATATGAGAAGGGAACCAAAAGATGGAAGGGTCAGGGAGGGAGGAAAAGGAAAGGAGATTAATTTAAAAAAAAACGGTAGGATTTGAGAAGTGTTGTGTATGTGCACCAAGTTCCTGTACGGAATGTGATCATCACATACTACAAACATATTATATATGGTATATATATGGGCAGGGGACCAAGAGGTGCAGGGACGGGGAGGGAAGGGAAAGGGTTAAAGAAAGGAATTGGGAAATATCACATACATGTACCAATTTCCCATGATGAATGTAATCATAATGTACTACAAACATGTACCAATAAAACAAAAATAAAAGAAATACAGCCTCTCAATTCATACTTTCCCTCAAATGACTACCTCCAACAGGTCATACCTTCTAACAGTGCACTCAGCCACCGAACTTCTATTGAACTTAACAATGGACAAATCCACTGACCCAATTACTTTCCATTTTATGGAAATTTTGGAGGACATTTTAGATCTAACCTATGTACTGTTTAGGTAACACCTATGTACTGTTTCAAGTGGATCTAGCATATGGCAAATAATAATATTTCTGTATGGTTAATTTCAGCAATAATACATGTGTACTATAAACAACTGTACAGGCAGGGAATATAGCTTATTGGTAGAGTATTTGCCTAACATGCAGAAGGCCTGAGTTCAATCCCCAGTGCTGGAAACAAAACAGTATGCAAAGATTTTAAAAATAAAATCAAACTATTATCATCTATATTTCCATGATCCACAGGCAATGAAAACATTTCTAGAGGTACAAAGTAGCAGTGATAGAAACAACCATTTGTTAATGTGATATTTATTCTTTCCTTCTTCTTTATTTACTACCCCCTGATTTTGTTTTGGGTAACAATCTACATTTCCCAGACTTCTTTTGAAGTAAGATGGATCATGTGGCTAACTTAAGGCCAATGAGATGAAAGATGAGTTGAGGACATGAAATAATAACAAATGCTAGAGAGGTTGTAGGGAAAAAGGAACACTTATTGAAGTTGATCTGACCCCTAGAAGAGTGGCCATCATCAAGAAATCAAACAATGATAACTGCTGGAGAAACTACAAAGGAAAAATAATGCTTTTACACTGTCGGTGGAAATGTAAACTAGTGCAACCACTATGGTACTACTACTTGCATCCTCAATAAGTATCCTTTTGTGGTCTATACTGACTGTTTTAGTTTTTTCCATTACACCCACAATTCAGTCTGAAGGAAGGAAGAGAAAGGAAGAGGTAAGCTCCCTGTAGGTAGGATGAGGCAGTTGCACGTATCACTTCCGGTCTCATCTCGTTTGCCAAAGCTAGTTACATGAGCATGCCTAACTGTAAAGGAGGATGAAAATATAGTCTATATTAATATCTAAATGATAATTTGCCTGGTAATAACCCTAAATTGAAATTAATTTTCCTTCAGAATTTGAAAGCTTTTTGTTGGAGACCACTACCCAGCAGCTCTGAGCAGGATTTAAATGTAACTAATTGGCTTTCTGTGTTTATCTGTGTTTGTCCTTGGCCTTGGCCCCTTGCCTGGCGATGGGAGCTGATTCATCGTAAGTAAACCTCTATGAATCACTGGTCCTGGCTGAGGCCTGTAGTGGCCTGTGAGGCCAGAGATACTTCAAAGGACAAGATAAGGCCACAGCTGAAGACACCTTGGCTCCAACACTAATTAAATACGGACTGCAGCTGAAGAAATTTCACTCCTGCAGTCACATTCCTACCATAAATGTCATCTTGGAGATAGAACAATTCTCCTAAATTGACATAATTTACTACTTAGAGAAATCTTTAAATGACTCCCAAAGTCCTGCTCATTTCCTGTGCTTTCCTCAGTTTCCCTACCTTTTGTCCTTGGTCCTAATAAAAGTGGGCTGATCCAGAGAAGTCTTTGTCTTAGCCCTCAGCGTCTTGAGCTCAACTAAAGGGTTTTGACCCTCCTGGAGCCCTAAAATCATAACACTTGTCTCATTTTATATAAACCTCTGCTGTACACTCATTTGGGAGATCAGGGATCTAGGTCAGGACCCGACAGCTTTTCTCCATTACTTTTGTTTTACATTTCTGATTCCCCTTATCACTTCTAACAGCAAGGAAGTCTTATATTTAAAAATGTAGCCTTTTCACCAAGATAGGAAAAAAGAGGAAAAGGAAGCTTCTTCCTTTCTTAAGCAGAAGCCAATGGTATGGTTTTGAAGGTCAAGAAAACAGGGCAGAAAGGCATCCACAGGCACAAGAAAAACAACCTGCATGTTGCCCACCCTCTGATGATCCAAGACACGATGCAGCTCCAGAGGCAGCCCAAATGACTTTCAAGACCGGAGGTATAGCTAATTGTTAGACAGATTGCCTCACATTTACGGGCCTCTGGGTTAGATTCCCAGCACTGAAAAAAACAAATAAAATCTCAAAACTACACCAAATGTCCTTGAAGAGCATTTTCTGGAGGAACAAAAGTGACCACTATACCCTTTGGGAAACTTGCTGTGTCTGCCATACTGGTGTTCCTTATGGATATCAGGCCAACAAGCTCCAGATCAAACAGGCTATGAAGAAGCTCTGTGACACTGATATAGCCAAAGTCAACTACTGCAAAGAAAAAGATTTCATTGCAACCCGGTTATAATCCTTTGCATGTTGCCAGCTAAATTGAGTCATCTACACTGAGTCCAGCTGGCTAACATTAAATGTAGTTTTTTTTTTTTACCCTTAAAAAGTGTAGAGCTGGGCACACTGGCAAATTCTTGTAACCTCAGATGCTTAGACAACTGAAGCAGGAGGATCACCAGTTTGAGACCAGCCTGGGCAACTTAGCAATTTAGTGAGATCCGATGTCAAAATAAAAAATTAAAAAACCCTAGAGAGCCACATACCTGAGGCAGGAGGATCACGAGTTCAAGACCGGTGTAGGCTATACAATGAGTTAAAGGCCAGACTAGGTTAAATAGTGAGATCTAGTCTCTAATCATAAAAAAAAGCCAGGGAGATAGCTCAGTACAAAGGCCCTATATTCAATCAGCAGGACGAAAGAAAGAAAGAAAGAAAGAAAGAAAGACTATAGAGGAAGAGGATTACAGAGGATAACAGTAGATGAGATAAGCAAATAGTGGAAGGAAATACCATGCAGCAACAATAATGCACAAACTGATACTCAACAATGAAAGTGAATTTCACAAATAGAATGAACACACTTGTGCCAGTAATTTATATAAAAAAATAAAAACAGGCAGAATAATCAACAGTAGAAATCAAGAGTGATTACTGTTAGAGAAATAGTGACTGTGGGGAAGAGGAGCCGAGGGAAGCTTCCAGGATGCTGGTGATTTCCTCTTCTTCATTTGGGTTATGGCTAAATGGCAGCATTAAGTTTAAAGAAATTCGCTGAACTACACAGTTGTAACATGTGTGTACTTTTGTATATATGGTATTTCACTATATTTTATATACTTATATGAAACTCTGATGGAAAATTCCAAGCATTGGTCATTAGGTAAAGAGAGATTAAAGGAATATCGATTAAATATTTAGGGTACTACTGCCTCCCCTGGGGATGAGGTTGGTCCTGTATACAGCAGAACTGAACCTAGGTTGATTGGCAGCACTGAGGGAAACCATTGCTAAGCAAATTTGCTTTGGTAGGTAATTGGGAATTAAAGGTGAAGGTAGATATTTCCTTCAATGTTATAAACATCTATACTAAGTCAAATAGCTGAATCAATCCAGTAGAGAGTTGCTGCATCTGGTGCAAGGTGATTTACATTTCTTGGACTCCATAGAAGTAATTTTACATATTTTATTTCATTTTATCTCATTTAATCTTCACAAGGGCTTTGAGAAGCAGATAATAGTCTCTTTGTATATGGAGCAGGGTAGAGACTCCAGCACAGAGAAGACTCTTTGGAACTAGATGGATATGATTGATATAAATCTCCTTACTTATTGCTGAGTCTTATTCTATTCAGGACTCCCTTGGTGCCAAGTGATAATCATGCAGTTAAAACTAACTAAAAGCAAACAGTGATGATTCCTGTATCTGGGAAGTGTAGGGGTGTAGCTAGTTTCTAGCATGGCTGAATCCAGAGTCCCTTAAAAATCTTAAAGTCTTGTCTTCCTACCTCTTGGATAGGCCTGCCCCATGTGGCAAGCAACATATTTTCCAGCACCGTCGTATTATATTCTACAATCCAGAAGTCTAGCAGAAAGACTATGTGTTGCTTCTTGCTCTCCATAGCTGCCATTCTCTGCTCTCTCCATACCCTAGAGTTTTTAGACCATGGAGCTCAGATTTCTCAGACATGTTGCTGTTGATGCAGAAATTCCAAATTTCTGACATTCTCAAAGCATTTACTGTTATAAGCATGTCTATGTCTAGTTTCAGAATTCCATCTATTTGGAATCTGAAATATGAGTATACATTCTTCAGAGTCAGTAGCAGCCTTACATCACTAGCAACAAACACTGTAAGCATGTTATGTGTAGAGCTGTAGGCAGCTACTGACATGGTGGAACTGGCTCCCCTTTAGAACTGTCTCTCACCCTGTGACCACTTAATGCAGTCTAGAAGGTCATGTGCCCCTGTCCACATGAAAAGAGGAGTTAACTGACCTGTGATCAACCAGATTTTGACAAGACAGAGGCAAGGTAAGCCCTCTGAAATTGTGATTCCTTGCAGAAAGAAGACTACAGGGAGGGCAAGAACTCTGGGAAGAATGTTTTGAATGTGTCCTTTGTGTCAGGCATTGGCCATTCATTAGCTATGGTCAGTCGGGTACTAAGGGAAACAGACTACAAGTGTGGAAGATTCACTGGGAAGTGATCTCAGCCAATGTCCGAGAGAAATGACGGAAGCAGGCATGGGCAGAGAAGCCAGGAAGTGATGATGCAGCTGCAGTACAGGACCCAACCAGTTCTCCTACAGAAACCTCCAAGCTGGGAAGTTAGTTCATAGTTGTCCTAAACAGATGTGACAGGGTGGCTTTTGTATGCTGCCCAACAATGGATAAACTACTTTATTAAAACTGCCACTGGGGAAGGAGCATCATTTGCAGTGACCCCCCTCCCTTCAACTGAAAGAAATTTCTGGAAGAGACTCAGTTGTGAACTGTCAGTGGGCATAGGGGGTGGGAGGGGAAGAGGGCATCGATTCTGAAAGGGTAGTCTGAGTGGATATATTACACCACCCACTACTCTATATTCTTTGATTCACGTGACAATCCTGTGAAGTAGTCACTGTAATCACCATCTTAAAATGAGGAAACTGAAGCTCAGAGTTATCTAGCTCAGTGGTCTCCAAACTTTTGGCACCAAAAAGTCTGTAGAAGACAAAATTTTGTCTGTAGAAGACAAAATTTTTCCATGGATGAGAACAGGGAATGGTGGTAATGATGGTTACAGTTTCATTATGATTCAAAGGCATGCACAATTTAGATGCCTCGTATGAGCAGTTCATGATAAGGTTCACACTCTTGTGAGAATCTAATGCCACCCTCATCTGACAGTAAGCAGAGCTCAGGCAGTGAGGGGAGCAATGGGCCTGGCTGTAAATACAGATGAAGTTTCGCTCATTTGCTGTAGCTCACCTCCCGTCTGTGGTCTGATGTTTGGGGTCACCTGATCTAACCTATTAAGGGCTACATAGCCAGTATATGAAACCAGGTCAGACCGAATGAAAAAATCCATTCTTTCTATACCACCTCCCCAATGCAGAAAGGAAGCAACAGGGAAAGTAGAGAGGGGATGGAGGAACCTCAGAGACAACCTTAACCTCCTGCACAATTTTGTTAGAAATGAACTAATAGATGTAGTGGCTAAGTGGTTAAGAGAAGAGTCTCTGGAATCACTCTGACTGGTTTTGAATCTCAGCTTTGGCGAGTATTTGTGCCTCAGGTTCCTCATTTGTAAAACAAGATAGGAACAGCTCCACAGGGTTATCATGATATATAAATGAAAGATTAAGGTTAAGGCCACATCTCAGTGGTAAAATGCTTACCTAACATGTGCCAGACCATGGGTTTGGTCCTCAGCACTGTGAAAACAAACAAATAAACAAACAAAACAATAAATACAATACAAGCCATGCCAGGCCTACAATAAGCACATGGCAAATGTTAGCTACTAGTATAACATCCCACTTACAGTAACTCTTTTAACAGTGTAAGCCTGCCTTGCCTGACATTTCCACAGCATGATGCCTGACTTGGCTCCCGTACTTGGCCTCATCACCGAGGTTGACTCCAGGTGCTCCAGGGACCCGGATAATTCAAGAATTCAGCTCTTAAAGGTCAGGGTGACTGCAAAAATCTGCCAAATGCCTACCACTTCTAAGTCTTCAATGCACAATCCTGGAGGCAGAATAAATAAAAGAGGACTGTGGAAACAACTCATATTCTCTACCAAACAAAACACCTTTCACCGAAGTCAGCTTTTTAGAAATCTTGGGCAGTGCACACATGGAGGCAAAGTCTCAAAGGAGCCAGGGTTGAGTTTTGTAATCCAAATTCCACAGCCCAGCGAGGGAGATCATTAGCCTCATTGCTGCAATTTCACCACGACTTCCTCCGGATAGTAGAGGAAGCTGAACCCCCATGCATGTTTCTTAGGTGTGTGGCCTATGTTACATTGCCACATACTCCCCTGGAGCTGCTCAGTAACTTAAAGTGAATTCTCCCTTCCACTCAGTTCTGCCCACATGTAACCAGATGAGAAAAGGATGTGGTAATTTGAATCAACCACTCTTTTCAAAAATTAATTTTTAAGAAGAAAATTATTTAATTTGAATCAACCACTCTTTTCAAAAATTAATTTTTAAGAAGAAAATTATTTAACCAAGTGTAGTACATTAAATGTACTACAACCCAGCTACAACAGATATGTTCACCTGGAATGCTATCTTACATGGAAAGTCTTTGCAGGTGCAATTAAGGATCTCATAATGAGATCATTCTGAATAATCTGGATGAAATTGGCATCCAGACAGGTGGCTTTATAAGAGAAAGGCAGTGGGGGACAGAGATAGAGCTCCGCAGCACAAGTGTCTGTCTGGCAAGTGCAAGGTCCTGAGTTTGATTACCAGTACTGAAAAAAAGAAACAATAATAAGAAGAAAAAGGCAGAGGGAGATTTGAGACACATGGCGAAGGTCATGTGAAGACAGAGACAGAGGCTGGAGCTGAGCAATCACCACTAAAGAGATATCAGCTAGAACAGGAGAGAGAGGAATCTCTCCTCAGGGCTTCTGAGACAGCATGGCCCTGCTGATACCTTCCTTTTAGACTACTGGTCTTCAGAATTACAAAAGACTAAAATTCTGTTATTTTATTTTGCTTTTATTTTTATTTTGCTTTTATTTTTATTTTATTTTAAAGAGGAAAAAAACAATAAAAGCAAGGATACAGAATTTCAAAAACAAGATAATAGGAATTTGACAGTGGTTAATATATTATATACTGTTATCTTCAAAGTAGTTGCTCAGATTACAAGATATAGGCATGCATAATTGATCAAACGATATAAGCACAAACCATTTTTAATGAACTAAGAGAAATTAGTAGCATAATTATCTTAGCTATCTTTTGCATATATATTTTTTCCTTTTCCCTTTCTTCTTTTATCCTTTCACTAATTCCAGTTATTCTTTAGTTTTGAGCTGTTTCTTTCCCTGTTATTTTAAATCACCTAATTTGTATTAAAAATTTGTTAATATAGCTATAAGTAACTAACACATTAAAGTGAGCCAACTCAAAGGTATAGACCTGCGTCATTATTTACTGTGTGACCCACATATGTATCTATACTAACCATCAAGATGTTATGGTTTTAAGTATATTCAATAAATTAAAAATATATATTGTAAAACTGACTCAATTTTAGCTTCAAAAACAATTTTTAAAAACCATGCATGACCTATTGACCATTTAGTCCATCTATTTTTCTGAATAAGGAATTAAAGTTTTAGGCTCAAGAAGACAAGTTCTAGCTAATAAGCAGAACCTAAAAAAGTGACACGGTAGTAGAACAGAGACTATTATTAGATAAGAGGAAGAGAATATGGGGGAAAGGAGAGGGAGAGGGTACAAAGGAGCATAATAGCAAGGATGGATATGATCAAAATGTATGCACTGGAACTCAATATTTTGTAAAATTAATAAGCACCAATACAATATATTTTAAAAAATAATACATGTGTGCCAATACATAGGCCCCAGGCCCTATCCTCTTGTCCAAATGTAAAACACATCTGGGGTTGGGCAGTTCCTCTCACTGAATCCAATTATTTTCCTATCAGTTGAGCCAGACTAAAGATGAAAAACTAGGAGGAAGCTGGGTGCAGTGGTGACGCACCTGTAATCCCACCTACTCAGAAGATGGAGGCAGGAAGAACACAAGTTTGAGGAAAATCTGGGCAACTTAGCAAAATGGTCTCAAAATAAAAACTAAAAAAACCTGGAGAAGGTAACTCAGTGGCAGAGCAAGTGTTCAATCTCCAGTGCTTGAAGATAAAAACTGAAATGAAGCTAAGTAAAAATGTTCTTTAATGAAGCAGGGAGTATAAGTGATACTCAGGAGTAGTGAGTGCTGTGAAAGCTGGGAGAAGCAACTTGGTATCAAGTTGGAGCCTCAGCTCTGTCTCAGCTGTGTGTTGTTATGCTGGAGTCAGGCTGAATATGACCATATCTTCTGAATTTTCAAGAGACACTAGAAATTGGAATTTTTATATGATATTGTCTTTTTAAAAAATGTGAGCATCTAATTCAAGTTTTCAGGTCAAATGAAACACAAAAACTCAGACCTGTAGTTGCCACTGTAAGACCTTTACAAATGAAGGCCATTTCACTCTTCCAAAGTTAATAAAAATCTAGGGCTCAGAGCACAGTGCCTGGCTCTTCTGTTGAAAGAGATATGAAAAATCCTTCTCATATTTTGCCAATATGCTTACAGCCTTGAATACAAGATAGAGCAACTTTTGTTATCAAGTTCTCTGTCACATGGATTTTTAAATAATAAGTTGTCCTGCTAAGGAAGCACTCCACCAGGCACACGGTAAACACTCAATGAGTAATACCTGTCATCATGGATACACGGGTGTGAATTTTCTCCTCCTTCTCTGGACAGTCAAAGAGTAAGGAAAGAAGTAGAATAGCACATGGTGCAGGGGTTTTTATTCCTCAGGCCATACACAAGCAGATCCTTGTGGATCCAGCCTGCAGGGTCTGTTCAAAAGTAAAAAGTCCTCTATTTTCTCCATTACCCTAAGAGCCAACCACAGTCATAGGAAACTTGCACTGTGGTACCCAAGGCAACAGTCCTTGGGATTTATGGCCCTCTACACCCATCTCCTTGAATCATCCTCTCTCTTCTGGGGCACAACATGGGGCAGCTGGAGGTTCACTCGGTCCTCATCAGCCTTTGGGGCTTCTCTGCCATTTGGACTGCATAAAACCTCCAGGAACCTAGGGCTTGGGGAATAGGTTAGGACGAGTCTTTTAATTCTTCCTGGGAACAAAAACAGGACCACTACTCAGGCTCACTTGGCTGCTTGGAGGAGTAGGTCAAGGACAAAGAGATTTCTAGAAATTCTTTTCATGCTTTCATACTGTAAGAAACAAAACAGATTATCTCACTTGTGCTCGCTGTGACATTGTCATTTTCTGGAAATATGCCCTTAACATCCACTCTACGGAGACTGCATACGAGTCAGGACTCATGAATCACTGTGTGCTGTTAGCAAAGCTAACAAGCCCAGGTCCATCCAGAGCAATCAGCAGTAGACCTGAGGCTCAGGCCACAGAGACAGGGCGGCTTTCCGTTGGGAAGGGTGGGAACCTTATCACCATACTGGGGCTCCAGGGAGCTTCAGGCTCCTAGGTCTTGAGGCCAGGATACATTGGCTTCCAGCCAGGGACAGTGATCAGCTCCTAGGAGGGCCATTGCTGAATCATCTCTAAGAAGCTGTGTGAATGTGAAAAAGCCACAGTCTCTCTCTGTTGCAGCTTCTTCAAAATGTGACCAACAGCACCCCTGTCTGTTACCAGGAGTTGTGCAGAGCAAAAGAGAAAAATGTATGGCAACAAGCTGGTAAGTTTGCATCTTGAAAAGTTAGATGTGACCTTCTGAAAGCTGCCAACTCCCTGTGGAGAAGATAAAGGAACATTTATTATGCCCAGCGGGGAACAAAGATCTTGGCTATCCTGTTAAAACTCTAGCATAACCTTGTACTGTTATCTAAGAATTTGTTACACATTTTGTAAACCCCCACTAGCTAGAACGACTTTGATTAGATAGATAATTGTGATTTCAAATTATGACATTTATTCCAAAAAGTTTTTCAAACAACGTCCACTATCATACAACTAGAAATTCAAAGTAAACAGATCTTGTAAAGTTTATATAAGCTGTGTGGTGACCATGTTCCTCATAGTTAAGTACAAAAAAGCAATTTGATAACAAAGCAGTATTAGATCAGGGCTTACAGTACAATTATAATTCTATCAACCATGAATCTGGGATTTAAAATAATAAGAAGGTTGACCATCTCCCTATTGTCTCTATTCTTACTCAGGAGGCTACACCATCTATTTCTCAAATTCCAGAGCTTGAGGTTAGAACAATGTCTTCAACTGATTTTCCTTTAGATTTTCTTTCTGAGGGCTCATATTTTAAAATTTAGCAGTAATACTATGTTAATGAATTCAGTCATTCCATGTTTGGGAAAAAATTAGTTGAAAAGATATTGGAATAATTATTCTATGTATTTCAAAAATGTTTTCCAGATGCAGGTAAAACACAATAATAAAACAAAACAAGTATAGAACTTGAGAGGACCTAAGCATACTGGTCCATTTTATAATTCTACAGATGAAGAAACTGGACCCATAGGTCTGGAAGAACTAACCCACTCAAAACTGATGTTTCTTAGTCTTAACCAAACTTGCTGCCCCCCCAAAAAAACAAAAACAAAACCAAAAAACTATTGATAGTAGAGAATTATTTTAGGAAGACAGTCATTTTACATTAACGTATTTCTGTAAAGTGCCCTCTCCTCTTCCTATAGATGGGTTAACTGTCATGGGATCTTTTTAATAAAATTAGGACATTAATACACAATGGACCTATAAGAGGCAAGCTTAAAGGTCTGCTTCTTGCTTGTATAGGCCAAAATGAAAGGACTCTAATTAGAGTGGGTCATCCTAGAATATCCAGATATGGGCAGAGCTGACTCAAGACCCAGCTGACTCAAAACTCAATATCAGAATCACTAAGAGCAGTGACAGGTTTTCAGGTAATGACACCCTTAACTTTTTATCACCTATTTATGTAATTATCTGAAGGCAAGTTTTGATATATTGTAAAAACAGACATTCTAAAATAAAATGGCCATTAGAAATTGTGAAGTAAATTATTTCTAAAATAATACATTTCTAAATATTATTTCTAAATATAATATTAATATAAATATAATTTATATATTTATATATAATGTATATTATATAAATATAATTTTATATATTAATTTCTAAATATATTATTTCTAATTATTATATTATATAATATTGTATTATATATTATATAATAATATTATATATAATAAAGTATTAATTAATTCTAAATATAATATTAATTAATATCTAAATATAATATTAATATATAATTAAACTATAGATATTAACATAATATCTAAATGTAATATTATTTCTAAAATTATAATTTCTAAAATAATACAAATACCACAATGATTGGTTATCATTGTGTGCTGTGCACTAAGAACAAAAACAAAAACCTGAACAATTATTTAATTTTTGAAAATTTACAACTTTCCTTTTCTTCTTGATACTTACACAGAATTTTATCCTATTATGGTATTTTACTTATTATTTTTAAAGTTTACTAATCATGTTATCTTCCTTCTCTAAAACCAAAATATTAACTCAAATTAAATTTATAAATGTTATCTTATTTTCTGTGACATAACTCTCTAGGTACTAAAATTGTTCTGATTTGACCTATCATAATTTCTATTAATATCTAGTAAGTTCAATATTTGATTAAAGATCATTAAATATATGCCGTTGTTTATTAGAAATGTTTCCCTTAGTGAAAATAATGAGCTTTTTCTTCAGTTAGTTCAATTAGTTCTTCAATTAGTTCAATTAGTTCATGCACCCATGAATTAACATGATTTATAGCTAGAACAGGATAGAGATTTATAACACCTCTTCTTTGTTTTTGTTTGTTTGTTTATTTAATAAATGTGAACCTGAGAAATCTGTATTAAAAAAGCAGATAGAGAGAAAACTTTTGTTACTGCAATTCAATCAAGTTTGAACTCCTAAGTTTTACATCATAAATCTTGTCTGTCATCAAAAATGATGTGCCAGGAGATAAGTGGGTTAGATCCTGCTTCACACTGGTGAAATATAGAATCGGAAACTTCCTAAACTACAAAATGTTGTTAGTCAAAAGAAATATCTACCACGAAGACTTTACCAAGGCTCATTAAATTACCAGTCTTAAACTTGTTCTTCTTGCACTTAGAAGTATCACTTTATTTTAGGAAGTGGGCAAGATTAGGAAAACTATCAATCTTAATTTGTATTTCATCCAATTTAATTTTTTTCAACAAAATGTATTTAACACATGCTTGAAATGTATTGCTGTCAAAACTTGGAGCTCAACATATAGCATATTCAAGTTTGGAAAATGATTACTAAAAAGTCTAAGGAGCTAATCGTTTTTGTCAATTCAATAAGTCTTTTTACTTTTCCAATGGTTTCATTTGTAATGCAAATTAATATGTTAATTAATATTTTGAAAAATGTATAAGAAACTATGAAACACCTTCAGGAAATTAAAATATAAGATTACTCAGAAAGCCGAGGATTTAGCTCAGTGGCATAAGTGCCTGCCTTGCAAGCGTGAGGTCCTGAGTTCAATCCCTGGTACCAAAAAAAAAAGATTACTCAGAAAGATTAAATTAATATAATTTAACATATCCATTTTCTGGCACATCATTCAAACATAATAAGCAAAATGATCAATTTGCTGATTTTTTAAAATTACTTAACTTACTAAACTGTAATATGATGTGTTACTAAACTTTTAGGTTATTTGTGAAGTAAGCAGTACCATAAAAGGCAGAGTAGTATTTGGTAAATTTGTTTCAAATTCTGACGTTCATTTCCTGGGGGGGGGATATGCATCAAAAATAGAAACCAAACTCCATTAAAGAAATAAAAAACAAAATCACTGCAAAAGATATATCTGATATAAAGAACTGTTATCTAAAGTATACAGAGAACTCTAAAGTTCAATAACAAAACAAACAACCTTATTTAAAAGTGGGCAGAAGGTCCAGAAAGACCTCACGTCCCGGGCTGAAGGTGAAGCTCCCTGGTAGAGCTCTTGCCTAACATGTGTGAGGTCCTGGGTTCAATCTCCAGTACCTCCTCTCTCAAATCTCAGCTCATTTTTAAAAACTATGAAAAGATACTCAATATCCTTAGAAAACTGCAAATTAAAACAGCAATGGGAAAACCATTCCGCATCTGTTTGAATGGCTAAAACTCAAAACACTGACTAGCTGTGCTGGTGTGGTGAAGATGTAGAGCACAGGGAACTTTCCTCTCCTTGCTCTGTAAATGCAAAATAATACTGTTCATCTGACAGCTTCTTACAAAACCAAACCTACCCTTGAGCATATGATCAGCATTCTCACTCCTTGAAATTTACACCCATAACTTGAATGCTTATATTCATAAAAGCCTGCGTGTGAATGTTTATAGCAATTTCATTCATAATTGCTAAAATGTGAACGCAAGCAAGAGGTCCTTCAATGGATGAATGTATAAATAAATGGTGGTACATCCAGAAAATAGAATATTAACTAGTGCTAAAAAGAAATGAGGTACTCATGAAAAACATTTAAAATAATCAGAATTACATACATTACTTTGACTATTCATAGTTGCTTTCCTTCAAATCAATGACACATCCTTGGAATAGGTAATTGAATAGGTAAAAATTAATAGACATTTAAAGTATATTGACACTCACTGTGTCATGTTGATGCCATCTTGTTTTTACTCATCAGGTAATGCAGTCTTTATTTTTATTTTAAAATATGGAACATTACATGAATCTCCTTGCACAAGGCTATGCCAATCCTCTCTCTAGCATTTCAATTTTAAAATGTGTGCTGCTGACGTAAGTGCTAATGCATCTTTAACAGCAGCCTTATCCGGAGGAAGCAACAAGACATGGATTTCTCAGATTAAAGAGAAGAGGTTTGAAACAGAAACTGTCATTACTTCCACCAGCAGACTCTATCAAATATCTCAATACCTGCTACAGTACCTATTTATAATTCTGATTTCACCCTCAGAAGTAAAGATTGCTAGAGCTTTAGAGTTATTCACTATTATTGGGAGTCTTTTCTATAGTATCCTGGAGTGATTCATATCACAGCCAAGATGATTGGGGTACTGATTGGCTCATCTTTGTAAAGCGAGAGAAGAGTTATGGTGAGAACAAGCAAATTATCAGGCAGACCCATTTTAGAGAAAATTTTACAAGAAAGTTGAATGCATAAAATTGAATATCACAAAAGCTAATCAGGCATCCTTACATAAGTCTCCAGTAGAATGATCACTAACATAGATACTTTTTTAAAAAACACAAATTTATTATCCTCTTACCCTACAACTGCCCCTCCAAAACTGAAAGTGAGAAGAGAACTTAGAATCCATATTTCTAAAACGTGCCTCCAGTTAACCCTGAGGATTAACCATCCAGTTTGGAAACCACCACCAAACAATTCACATTCATGAGAGCTTAATGAGGTCGGTTTCCACCATCCTTCACGTTACTTATGGATTAAGCTCATCTTTCAGAATGAAATACAGCATACTACAAAATGGCACCTAAGCTACCTAAATTACTCTCTTGGATTAAGATGCAGGGAAATACTAACACTCACATATGACTGAAATCCTTTGGTCCTAAGTGCCACATCAAATTGAGATTTAAAAAAATAACAAAAGCAAAAACCAATTCAAGAAGACTATCTGGACTCAGAAGGCAGTGAACTCTATCATATATTTTAGTCCTTATTTACATTTTTGGTTTGTCATACCACAGCACAGACAACCAGTTTATTTCACTTAAGAGTATGGTCTCAAGGTATATCCATCTCGAGATTGTCCTTATTTATGGCAGAGTAGTTCTCTAGTGTACAAAAAAAAAAACCCACATCTTTGCTAACCATTCGTCAGTTGATGAGCATTTCAGCTGTTTCCAAGGTTTAGCTATTAAGGGACTGGAGATTTAGCTCAGCAGTGTAAGTGCTTGCGTGGCAAGCATGAGGCTGTGAATTTGATCCCCGGTACCAAAAAAAAAAAAGAAAAAGAGATTTAGCTATTATAATCTGTGTGGCTATAAATATGAGTGTGTGCATATATCCTTGTGATATGATGCTTTTATTTCTTTCAGGAGTTTACCAAGAAGGAGAATAGATGGGTTAAAGGGAAACTGTAATTTTACTGTTTTGATGAATTTCCACAGTGGTTGCACCAGTCTGCACTCCCACCAGCAGTGGAAGAGGGATCCTTTTCCCTCACAGCTTCCCAGCATTTGTTATTGGTTGGTTTATTGCTAATAGCCATCCTTTGTGAAGTGCGATAAAATCTAAGTGTTGTTTTAATTTACATCTCTTAAATGACTAGTGGTGTTGAACATTTTTCCATGTATTTACTTGCCATTTTTACTTCTTTACCTGAGAAGTGTCTATTTGCTTCAGATGTCCATTTGTGGTTTATGTCTTTAAATTGGGGTGTCTATTTTTTTGAGCACTTTATATATTCTGAATGTTAGTCCTTTGTCTGAGGAATAGCTAGTAAATTTTTTTCTCACACTGTGGATTGCCTGTTTACCCTGTTGGTGGTTTCTCTTGCTGTACAAAAGCCTTTTAATAAGATGAGATTGTAGTTGTTGATTCTTTGAGATAGTTCCTGTGTGATCAGTGTTTTGTTCATAAAGTCTTTGCCTTCACCCATTTATGTCTTTAGTGTTATCCCTGTTCTCTCTTCCAGCAGATTTAGTTTTTCTGTTTTAATATTTAGATCTTTGATCCATTTTGATTTTAGTTTAGTGCATAGTGAAAGACATGGGTCTAGTTTTAACCTTCAGCATGTGGAAAGCTAGTTTTTCCAGGACTATTTATTAAACAAGCTATCTTTCTTCCAGTGAAGATGTTTGGCCTCTTTGTCAAAGATAAGTTGGCTTATTATGTCTGGAGTTGTTTCTGCATCTTCTAGCCTGTTCCATTGATTCTTGGGTTTGTTTTATAGCCAGTACCATGCTATTTTGATCACAGTAGCTTTGTAGTATAATTTAAAGTCAAAGATGGTGATTCTCACTGCCTTACCTTTGTTGCATAGAATTGCCTTAGATATTCTAGGTCTATTCTGGTTCCAAATCAATTTTAGGATGGATTCCTAGGTATTTGTATTTTTTGGATTCTATTGTGAAAGGTGTTAGTTCTCTAATTTTTTTTCTCAATGAATTTGTTATTCCTGTACAGGAAGGCTATTGATTTTTTTAATGCTGACTTTTTATTTAGCTATACTACTGCATTTGGTTATTAAATCTAGAAGTCTTTTTGTGTAGTTTTTGGAGTCTTCTATCTAGAGTATCATGTAATCTGCAAATAATAATAATTTAACTTCTTCCTTTCCTGTCCTTATTCCTTTTATTTCTTTCTCTTATCTAATTGCCCCTGCTAATATTTCCACAACTATATTGAATAAAAATATTGATGGACTTCCTTGTTTTGTTTCTGATTTTAGAGCGCAATTTTTCAGTTTTGTCCATTTAGTATGATGTTGGCTGTTGGTTTGTCATAGATGGCTTTTATCAGATTGCAATAAAGACCATCTGTCCAATTTTTTGTTGGTTTTTTTTTTATTATGAATGGGTGGTTGACTTTTTGAAATGCTTTTTCTGTATCTATTGAGGTAGTTTTTGTCCTTGACTCTATTAATATGGTATATTTATTAATTTGTATATGTTGAACCATTCCTGCACCCCTGGGATGAATCCTACCTGATCATGGTGTATAATCATTTTGATGACTTACTACATTCTGTTTGCCAGTATCTTATTGAGGATTTTTGTATCTATATTCATCAGGGGAAATGACCTGTAGTTCTCTTTCTTGATTGGATCTTTTTCTGATTTTGATATCAGGGTAATTCTTGATTCCAAGAATGACTTTGGGAGTATTGCTTCTCTTTCAATTTCATTAGAGAGTTTGAGAAGTAGTAGTATTAGATCTTCTCTAAATTTCTTATAGAATTCAGGAGTAAATCTGTCAGGACCTGGGTTTTTCTTTGTTTGTAGGTTTTTAATTACCTCTTTAATTTCATTGACTTATGTTGGTTTATTTAGAATTTTTATGTCTTCTTGATTCAGCTTTGGTAATTCATATGTATCTAAGAACCTGTCCATTCTTCTGCACTTTCCATCTTATTAAAATTTAGGTTGTTGCAGTAGGTATAAATGATCTACTGGATTTCTTCAGTATCTACTGTGATTTCACCCTTTTCATTTCTAATTGCATGAATTTGAGCCTCCTTTCCTTTTTCTGATAAAATTGGCTAAGGATTTTTTAATTTAATATTTTAAAGAACCAACTCTTCAATTTATTGATTCTTTGTGTTGTTTTCTTAATCTCCATTGCATTCATTTCTCCTTCAATCTGTATAATTTCTTCCCTCATATGAGCTTTGGGATTGACTTGCTCTTCTTTTTCTAGAAACCTGAGGTTCAACATTAAGTTGTTTATTAATCTGTTTTCCTGCTATAAATATTTACTGCTATAAATTTCCCTTGTAGGACTGGTTTCATTGTGTCCCATAAGTTCCAGTATGTTGCACTGACATTATCATCTAATTGTAAAACCTATCTAATTTCTTCTTTAATTTCAACTGTGACCCATTGGTTGTTCAGGAGGGTGTTAATTAATTCCAATGTGTATATGAAGTTCTTGTGGTTTCCTTTGCCATTTATTTCCAATTTCATTGCACTGCAGTCTGATAATATTCATGGGATAATTTTATTTCCTTTGTATTTACTTAAGCACATTCTGTGAGATAATATGTGATCTTTCTTTTCATGATCACTAACTACGATCCTGTCTTCTATGTCTGACATTCTGTGCTCACACTGGCTCATTCTGCTGCATGTACTTTCAGAGGAATTTTTAATCTCCTGGATACCCATTTTAATACGTTTCATGGATTCCATTTCTTTCCAGTGTTGGTCATTCATGGTTTCCATTATTTTCCTAAGCTCCTTTTTAAAAAAAAGTCTGTATCTGCTCTAGTCTTTCAACATGTCTTTCATACATGTCTTTCATTATGGTCACCATCTCTGTAAATATCTGAGAAATTATTTCTAGTTTGACTTTTTTTTAGAGACTTATTATTATTATTATTATTTTTGCTTTTGTTTTGTTTGGTACCAGGAATTGCACTCACAATCTCATGCTTACCAGGCAAGTGCTTGAGCTGCTGAGCTAAATCCCTGGCCCCTCTAGAGCCTTCTCTAGAAGGCTTAGTTACTTCTGCTGTTACCACTTCAGAGAGTTCAGGCAGGTCACTTTCACACTCTTCCACCTCACTGTCCCCTAGGTTTGCCTTTGATGAGCTAGACATGTGGGGTTTCATCTTGTTTAAATGTCTTTGCATTTTCTTTTTTTCTTTTTCTTTTTTGTTTTAGTTTAATGTCTGGGTTGATGCTTGTAACCTGCTTATGGAAAGTAGCTTCATTGTTGGTATTTAGAACCCTTAAAATGATTTCTCAGAGCTGTTTTCCAGGTTTTTGGGTTTTGAGTCTGTTGCAAGATCCTACCTCTTGAAAATATTGGGGGTGAGAAGTTGCTGCCTACTTGGCTCAGCCCCTGGTCCTTTGGCAGTGGTCGATAATATTTTTTATGACACTTAGCAATACCAGTCTTGGCATACCAGGAAGAACAACTGGTTAGAACAATTATGTCACTTTTATTAAAGTGGTGCAATCAGCAATATCAATAACTTCAAATACACACTAAAAAATGACAAACTCAGGTAACTATTAATTTGCCACCTTTAATCATATGAATTAGATTTGTGGTTATATAACAAAATCTAAAATGAACTAGAAAATTGTATGCAGTAAATAAGCCCTCAGTATGACAATTTACCTTCAAGGGAGAAAATTTTAAAGGGATTAGGGGGGAAATAGAGAAATAGAAGAAAAGGAAGAGATTAGAAACAAGGCTTGAGGTCAAGGAGGATCATGCAAACTTTGGGAAACTGCTACAGAAGACAGGAGAGGAAAAGAGAAAGAAAAACTAAAAACAAGGACAGAACAGAACAACAAGCCCTTGCCAAGGGATCCTAAGTAGCAAGGGGACCTCCTGTGCTAAGAGATGAGAGCTGAAGGCCAGGACAGCAAACTCTACCTAGCCATGCAGCCTTAGTACTGCACTTGGAACCTGGCAGGGCCCCACCCAGTGACCTCAAGCACATGAGGAGCTCTGGTGAGCCACATGGCATTAGCTGAGGACCTGCACAGTGTACTCCTAGCTATTCAGCCTTGGTATGCCACTCAGAACTTGGTAGCATCCTGCCCAGCAACCTCAAGCAAACGGGGAGCTTTGGAGTGCCACATGGAGTGTGCTGAAGGCCTGCCAAGCATACTCACCCCATTTGGGAAGGCTTCAAGTGCCACTAGGGACCCAATAAGACTTGCCTGATGAGCCTCACTATACTGGGGAAACTCCCTGAAATACAAACTGACATTATTACCCCAAGAAACAACTACGACTTTGCATTTGGCTGCCCAAAGGGAAAAATGAAAGAGTGAAATGCAATCTCAAACCTCTAGCCCATCCCAATCAAGCCTAGGAGACATGGACATAAAAGAAATTGTAAGTCATACACCTGAAACTTCTGAAATGACAGCAATTGAAATAAAGAAACAACTCCATGAAGATATAAAGGAACTCAGATCAGAAATAATCTCCCAGTAAAACAAGAAATGATAAATGTAATAAAAGAAATGCTGAACACATCTAAAGAAGACATAGTTTAAAAAACTGAGGAGCACTGCAAAAATATGGAAACCTCAAATAAACAATATAAGAAAGAAATAGAATGCATGAAACAGATTACAAGAGATATCCAGGAAATCAAAATTCTATCAAAGCTGGCAAAACCACCTTAATGAATGTGAAGACCTCGAAGAAAAGATTGCAGGAAAGGAAAGATTTTAAAACTAACAAGGAATCAGGAAATAACAATTCAACAGTTGCAAGATGATTCAAAGAAAAACAATATAATATAAGATTGATAGGTGTAAATGAAAAAAGTGACAACACAAATGGTATCAAAAGACTATTTATAGAAGTAATAGCTGAAAATTTCCCAAACAGGGGAAAAGAAACTGACATCAGGAAAGTGAAGAATATAGAACTCCAATTAGCTGTAACCAAAATAAATCTACTCCCAGAAAAATAATAATCAGCATCCTAGAAATTCAACATAAGAACAGAACAGTAAAAGCTGTTAGAGAAAAGAAACAAATCACCTATAAAGGAAAGCCCATCAGAATCACAGAAGACTTCTCAACACTAACAAGTCAAAAACAGCATGGAGTGAAATATTTCAAATCCTAAAAGAAAATGACTTCCAACCCAGATTGATGTACCCTGCAAAACTGTCCTTCAAAATTGATGAAGAATGGCCCTGAAGCAAGGCCAGCAGATTGCTATAGCTGCTGGTGTCAAACAGGAGCCTAAAGAGAATTCTTTCTGTGGTCTGTTGGCCATTTCAAAAATTTGGAAATGGAATGGTCAATTCATCAGAAAGAAATAGCAGGTGAGTATGGCGGACTTTTGGGGGCTTGCAGGGGAGACACCCTGGCGCCTCGGGACCTGCACCATACAGTTGACTCGGGGTGCCAGGAGAACAAGGAGCTCCTCCCCTCTCTGGGTGCGGCTGTGAGTGTGGCAGACTTTCGGCAGCCCAAAGGAGAGAGACCCTGGCACGTCGGGACCTGCACCATGTGGTTGACTTGGGGTGCGAGGAGAACAAGGAACTCCTCCCCTCCCTGGGGGGCGGCCGTAAGCCTGCCAGTAAGTGGGCTGAGAATTGAACATCTCATGTCATCCTGTCCCCTGTCCTGTGTCCCCCCCACTTAATAAGTGGGAGCCAGTTAACTACACATCTTGTGAAAAGATTGGCTATGTTATTTAGTATGAGCTCCCCATATACAAGGATATGGACAACCATTTGGAAGAAAACAAGAGACAATATGACAGATAGTAAAGATCTCTGGTTGCCTAGATTTGAAATTTATGCTTTCTTAGGTCCCATTCTGTTCTGTTTTGTTGTGTTTAATTTTACCCCCTTTACAATAAAATTTTTAAAAAATTGATGGAGAAATAAGATAATTCCATGACAAAGAACAGCTCAAGAACTTCATGACCACCAAACCAACCCTGCAAAGGATACTGAAAGGTATTCTAAGTAGACACAAAAATAACTAAAACTTCAAGGACACCGACAGAAAAAAACCACCAAGCAAGGCAGACAGACAAAGGGAAAAGTAAACAGAAAAATAGCATGACAAAACTAAACCAATATATATTAGTTATCACAATGAATGTAAATGGCCTAAATTCACCAATTAAAAGAAACAGACAGGCAGAATGGATCAAGAAACAATATCCAACCATATGTTGTATACAAGAAACCCATCTAACCCAAAAGGAAATTCATAGTCTGAAAGTCAAAGGATGGAAAACAATACTTCATGCCACAGGAACAGAGAGAGAGAGAGAGAGAGAGAGAGAGAGAGAGAGAGATAGTCTGTTTGCAGACAATGTGAACTTCAAACCAAGAATGATCAAAAGAGATAAAGAAGGTCACTGCATATTAGTTAGGGGAAAACTTCAAGAGGAAGAGATAACAATCTGAAATATATATGCACCAAATTCAGGAGCGCCCAGCTATACAAAGCAAATATTAATAGAATTGAAAAATTAAATAAGTAATAACACAATTATAACAGGATACCTTTACACTCTATGGACACAATGAGACAGATCAAGTAGACAGAAAATCAGCAAAGAAAATAACAGAACTGATTCAAACTTGTGAACAAACGGACTTAGTAGATGTGTACAGTGTTCCACCCAACAACATCAGAATATATGTTCTTCTCAGCAGCATATGGGACATTTTCTAAAATAGATCATATGCCAGCCCATAGAACATGTTTAAGTAAATGCAAAAGAATCAAAATTATCCCATGCATATTATCTGATCATAGTGCCAAGAAACTGGAAATTAATGACAAAAGAAACTGCAAAAACTCCATAAACACATGAAAATTAAATAATACAATCCTGAACAATCAGTGGGTCAAAGAGAAAATTTTAAAAAATTAAACAATATCTACAAGCAAAAAAAAAATACAAATACAACTTACTGGAAGCAGTGGGATGCAATGAAAGCAGATGTCAGAGAGAAATTTATTGTGGTGAATACCCACATCAGGAAAACAGAATGAACATAAATAAATAACCTGATGCTACACCTCAAACATCTATAAAAAGAAGAGCAAATCAAGCCCAAAGCCAAAAGGGAGAAAAATTTAAAGATCAGAGCAGAAATTAACGTACTAGAGACTAAGAAAACAATTCAATTAAACAATATCTACAAGCAAATGAAAATACAAACACAACTTACCGGATTTTGTGGGATGCAATGAAAGCAGTCCTAAAAGGATAATTTATTGCATTGAGTTCCCACATCAGGAAGACAGAATGAACACAAATAAACAACCTGATGCTATAACTCAAACATCTAGAAAAAGAAGAACAAGCCAAGCCCAAAGCCAAAAGAACAAATAAACAACCTGATGCTATAACTCAAACATCTAGAAAAAGAAGAACAAGCCAAGCCCAGAGCAGAAATTAATGCAATAGAGACTAAGAAAACAGTACAAAGGATCAATGAATCAAAGAGTTGGTTCTTTGAAAGAATAAATAAAATTGATAAGCCCCTGGCCAACCTTATTTAAAAAAGGAAAGGAAAAACTCAAATTCATGCAATCAGGAATGAAAAAGGTGAAATTACTACAGACTCGGCGGAAATACAGAAGATAATCGACACCTATTTCGAAAACCTCTACTCTCATAGGTGCGATAACACAGAAAAAATTGACAGATTCTTAGATACATATGAACTACCGAAGTTGGATCAGGAAGATGTAAAAATGCTGAACAACCCAATTTCTATTACTGAAATTGAAAATGTAATTAAGTCCTTGCCAACAAAGAAAAGCCCAGGCCCAGATGGATTCACTGCAGAATTCTACAAGAAATACAAAGAAGACTTAATTCTGACACTCCTCAAACTTTTCAATGAAATTGAAAGGGAAGCAATTCTTCCTAAGTCATTCCTGGAAGCAAATATTACTCTAGTACCAAAACCTGAGAAAGATCCAACTAAAAAAGAGAACTATAGGCCAATCTCCCTAATGAACATAGATGCAAAAATTCTCAATAAAATATTGGCAAACAGGATGCAGCAAATCATCAAGAAGATTATACACCATGACCAAGTGGGATTCATCCCAGGAATGCAGGAATGGTTCAACATACATAAATCAATAAATGTAATTCACCATATCAATAGAGCCAAAAGTAAGAACCACATGATCATCTCTATAGATGCAGAAAAAGCTTTTGATAAGGTCCAACACTCATTCATGATAAGAACCTTACAGAGAATTGGAATAGAAGGTCTGTACCTCAATATGATAAAGGCCATCTATGACAAACCAACAGCCAGCATCATATTGAATGGTCAAAAACTGAAAGCCTTTACCTTAAAATCAGGCACAAGACAAGGATGTCCCCTGTCACTGCGCCTATTCAACATAGTACTGGAAATACTAGCCAGAGCAATAAGACAGGAAAGAGAAATAAAAGGAGTAAAGACAGGAAAAGAGGAAGTTAAATTATCATTATTTGCAGATGACATGATACTTTACATAGAAGACCCCAAAACTCTATTTAAAGACTCCTAGATATAATAAATAAATTCAGCAATGTAGCTGGATACAAAGTCAATACTCAAAAATTGATAGCATTTCTATACAGTAACAACAAAAGTACTGAGAGAGAAATAAGAGAAGCCACACCCTTTACACTAGTATCCAACAAAATGAAATACTTAGGAATTAATCTCATGAAAGAAGTAAAAGACCTATACAGCAAAAATTATAATACCCTGAAAAAGGAAATCAAAGAGGACCTCAGAAAATGGAAAGACATTCCCTGTTCATGGATAGGAAAAACAAACATTGTGAAAATGGCCATTCTCCGAAAATTACTATACAGATTCAATGCAATCCCAATCAAAATACTACTAACATACCTCATAACTCTAGAGAAATGACTCCTAAAATTCACCTAGAACCTGAAGAGACCTAGAATAGCAAAGGCAATTTGAAGCAGCAAAGGCAAGGCAGGAGGTATCACAATCCCTGACTTGAAATTATACTACAAAGCTACAGTAATAAAATAAACATGGTACTGGAATAAAAACAGACCTGACGATCAGTGGAATAGATTGGAAGATACAACCACAACCGCAAACTCACTCAACCACCTTATCTTTGATAAAGGGGCCAAACATGCTTGCTGGAAGAATGACAGTCTCTTTAACAAATGGTGCTGGAAAAACTGGCTATCCATATGCAGAAGACTAAAACTAGACCCATGCCCATCACCATGTACTAAACTAAAATCTAAATGGATCAAAGATCTAAATATTAAAACAGAAACACTAAATCTGCTGGAAGACAAAGTGGGTAAAAATCTCAAAGATATAGGGATAGGAAGAGAATTCATGAACAAGAATCAAACTACATGGGAAATACTTCCCAGAATCAATAACTGGGACCACATCTTATTAAAGAATTCCTGCACGTCAAAAGAGATTTCCAGCAGAGTGAAAAGAAAACCCACAAATTGGGAAAAAATCTTAATGCACAATCCCTCAGATAAAGGACTTCTGTCTAGAACTTATAAAGAATTTTTAAAAAATCAGACCCTCGAAATTCAAAGACCCAATCCAAAAATGGGCATCTGAAATGAATACACAGTTCTCAGATGAACAAATATGAATGGCAAATAAATACATGAAAAAATGTTCATCATCATTAGTCATGAGAGAAATGCAAATTAAAACCACATTGAGATTCCATCTCACCCCAGAAAGATTGGCCAAGATAGAAAACACTACCAACAAGTGTTGGAGAGGCTGTGGGGAAAAAGGAACTCTTCTGCACTGTTGGTGGGAGTGTAGACTAGTGCAACCACTGTGGAGGTCAGTCTGGAGATTCCTCAAAAAGCTGGGCCTGGAGGTCCCATTTGACCCAGCTATTACACTTCTAGGCATATTCCCAGAAGATCTGAAAACATCATACCACAGTGACATATGTGCACCCATGTTTATAGCAGCACAATTTGTAATAGCCAGATCTTGGAAAAAACCTAAGTGCCCATCAACTGAGGAATGGATTAAAAAGTTGTGGTATTTCTATACAATGGAGTACTACTCAGCTATAAAGAATGATCACATTGTGATATTTATAAATAAATGGACACAACTTGAGACCATACTCATAAGCGAAATAAACCAACCTCACATGTGTGAATACTGTATAGTCTCCCTAGTATGAGAGTTGGTAAGAGTATATAAGATTTTATGGTAATCATGAGTCCCCATCTCATAGCTTTGAAGCCTTTCAATGTTTTCATGCATCAGTTGGAATGGTTTTATTCTGTTTTATTTGACTTTATTATACGTGATGCTATGAACAGCTGTTTTGAAGAGAACAAAACATAACAGCTATTGCTGATTTAATACTGTCCTTCTTAGAAGTCCTACCAAGCTTCTATTCTTCTATTTCCATTGGTTCTATCTATCACATTGTGTCTTATTGGGATTTGAATAGTATAAACAAAATTTTTTATTGAAAATGAGATATTATAGTACCCATTGATCATTCTCTGTTATTCGGTTCAGAATGCCCTGTAATTCTTTTACTCTTTGAGTGGTTTTATACTTTTTTGTTATTTTTGATAGTATTGTATTTGAAACTATGCTCAACTATAGCAGAGAAAGAAATATTGTGATAGCTATTGTTAATGTCCAGTTGTTGTAATGTTAAGTATTGTGTTGCCTATGTTGTCCAGTTCTGATCTGCTCTGTACTGACCTCTTTTGTCTTATTCTCCTTAAAATAAAATGGAAAAAAAAGAAAAAAAAAGAAAACAATTCAAAGAATGAACGAATCAAAGAGTTGGTTCTTTGAAAGAATAAATAAATTGATAATCCCCTAGCCAACCTTATTTTAAAAAGGAAAGAAAAACCTAAAATTCATGCAATAAGGAATGAAAAGGGCAAAATCACTACAGACTCAGTGGAAATACAGAAGATCATCAATACCTTCTTCAAAAACGTTTACTCTCATAGGTTTGATAACACAGAAGAAATGCATAGATTCCTAGACACATGCAAATAACCAAAGCTGGATCAAAAAGATGTAAAACTCCTGAATAACCCAATTCCAGTTAATGAAATTGAAAATGTAATTAGAACCTTACCAACAAAGAGAAACCCAAGTCCAGATGGATTCACTACTGAATTCTACAAGAAATTCAAGGAAGCCTTAATGCCAACACTCTCAAACTTTTCAATGAAATTGAAAGGGAAGTAAGTCTCCCTCATTCCTGAAAGCGAGTATTACCCTAATACCAAAACCAGAGAAAGACCCAACCAAAAAAGAGAACTTCAGGCCAATCTCCCTAATGAATACAGATGCAAAAATCCTCAATAAATTACTGGCAAACAGAATGCAGCAAATCATCAAGAAGATCGTATACCACTACCAAGTGGGATTCATCCCAGGAATGCAGGCACGGCTCAACATATGCAAATCAATAAATGTAACACACCATATCAATAGAACCAAAGATAAGAATCACATGATCATTTCAATAGATGTAGAAAAAGCTTTTGATAAAGTCCAACACTCATTCATGATAAGAACCCTATGGAAAATCAGAATAGATAGTCTACCTCAATCTGATAAAACCATCTACGACAAACCAACAGTCAGCATCATAGTAAATGGTCAAAAACTAAACCTTTCACTCTAATATCAGAAACAAAACAAGGATATCCATTACCAGCGCTCCCATTCAATATAGTGCTGGAAACATTAACCAGAGCAATTAGAAAAGAGAGAAAAATAGAATGAATAAAGATAGGAAAGAAAGAAGTTAAATTATCATATTTGCAGATGACATGATACTCTACATAGAAGACCCTCAAAACTCCATTGGAAGACTTTTAGATATAATAACTAAATTCAATAATGTAGCTGGATACAAAGTCAACACTCAAAAATCAATAGTATTCCTCTACACAACAACTCACTGAGAGAGAAATAAGAGAAGCCACATCCTTCACAATAGCATCCAAAAAAATGAAGTAAAAGGAAGTAAAAGATTTATACAGTTAAAATTACAGTACTCTGAAAAAAGAAATCAAAGAGGGTCTCAGAAAATGGAATGGCATTCCTTCTTCATGGATAGGAAGAACAAACATTGTGAAAATGGCTAGTCTCCCAAAATTATTATACAGATTTAATGCAATTTCAATCAAAATACCATTAGCATACCTCACAGATTGAGAGAAACCATTCCTAAAATTCATCTGGAACCAGAAGAGACCTAAAATAACAAAAGCAATTCTGGGCAACAAAGGCAAGGCAGAAAGCATCACAATTCCTGACTTGAAGTTATACTATAAAGCTACTGTGATAAAATCAGCATGGTACTGGAATAAAAACAGACCTCAAGATCAGTGGAATAGATTAGAAGGTACAACCACAACTACAAACACACTCAACCACCTTATCTTTAACAAAGAAGAAAACATGTTCATGCAAAGAAAGATAGCGTCTTTAAAAACTGGCTTTCCATATGTGGAAAACTAAAACTAGACCCATGCCTATCACCATGCACTAAGGTCAAAATCAATCAAAGATCTAAATATTAAAACAGAAACACTAAATCTGCTGAAAGAGAAAAGTAGGTAGAAATCTTGAAGACATAGAGGGAGAGAGAATTCACGAACAAAAATCAAACTGCACAGGAAATATTTCCCAGAATCAACAACTGTGATCTCATCTTATTAAAAAGTTTTTGTGTGTCAAAAGAAATATCCAACAGAGTGAAAAGAAACCCACAAATTGGGAAAAAATCTTGGTCAACTGTCCCTCAGACAAAGGACTTCTACCTAGAACATACAAAGAATTTTAAAATATCAGACACCCGAAATTCAACAACTCAATCCAAAAAAATGGACATCTGAGATGAATATACACTTCTCAGATGAAGAAGTACAAATAACAAATAAATACATGAAAAAAGTTCAGCATCATTGGTCATTAGAGAAATGCAAATTAAAACCACACTGAGATTCCATCTCACTCCAGAAAGAATAGCCAGGATCAAGAAAATCACCAATAACAAAGGCTGGAGAGGCTGTGGGGGAAAAGGAACTCTTCTGCACTGCTGGTGGGAGTGTAGATTAGTACACCACTGTGGAAATCAGTCTGGATATTCCTTAAAAAGCTGGGATTGGAAGTCTCATTTGACCCAGCTATTCCACGTTAGGGCATATTCCCAGAAGAACTGAAAATATCATACCACAGTGATATATGTGCACCCATGTTTATAGCAGTACAACTCATAATAATTAAATCTTGGAAACAACCTAAATGCTCATCAATTGAGGAATGGATAAAAAGATGTGGTATTTTTACACAGCTGAATACTACTCTGCTACAAAAAAGGATCACATCGAGGCTTTTATAGGTAAATGGATACAACTTGAGACCATATGCATAAGTGAAATAAATCAAACTCACATGTGTAAATACTGCATTGCCTCCCTAGCACAAGGAACTGAAAGAGCAAATAAGATACAAAATCTTCAATAAATATTGTGAAATAGTAAGAAGCTGCTCAAGTGGGGAAAATAACTCGGGGGAAAAGGAGAAAGAAGGAAGGGAAAATAAAAAAGATATAAATTTGCATAAACACACTTAAGATAGCTAAGATGACTGTACTACTAATTCATTAGTTCTTGGAACAAAACAGTTAACATTCACAGGATTTTGATCAATTTTGCATGTCTATATCTGGTAATCTGAGTAACTCTTTTGAAAATAACTATGCAGAATAACATTTGTTATATTCCTACCACCTTGTTTTGAAAGCCTATATTGTTATGGTTTTAGGCTCTTTGTTATTGTTATTTGTCTCTTATTTCTTGTTTTTCTTGTATTTTGTTTTGTTTTGCTTTGTTTTCCCTTCTAATACAGAAAGGATGGAGTACATTTATAGGCTTATATTTGCCTAAAACTTTTCATAAAGAGTTTACAAGAATTTATTTTATTATGCATGACAGTATGAACAGCTACTTTTAAGAAAATGAGACATTATGATAGCCATTGCTGATTTCCTATCATCTTGTTTTGGGGTTCAATATTGCTTTTGTTCTTTGTTTTGATTGGTTTTAGTCTGTTTTCTATTATTTGATTTCAGTATGTATGAGGATATGGACAGCTATTTTGAAGAAAACAAGAGGCATTGTGGTAGCCATTGTTGATTTTCCTATTATCTGGTTTTGAGAGCCTGTGGTGCTTTCATTCTTTTGATCAGTTTTATACTATTCTGTTTTGTCTGAGCTCGCTGTGTGTGGAGGTGTGGACAGCTATTTCAAAGAAGATTACAGACATTATGGTGGCCACTGTTGATTTCCTGTTGTCTTGTTTTGAGGTCCTGTGTTCCTTTCATTGTTTTGTTCTGATGTGCTTTGTTCTGTTTTGTTTTATTCTCTTTAAAATATAAAAAAAAACCTAAAAGAACAGAACAACAAAAAATTTAGAGACAATGTTCATACTCATATGAAAACAAGAACAATGAAGCAAAAACAAAAGAAAACTAAAAACAAGAAAATAAAGAAAGAAAAAACTGTCCACTTCAAGGTGCATCTCTGCTGTCACTGGTAAATAATGTGGAGAGAGTCCAGATCCATGTTGACCGATTAATCCCAACAGGCCAATAGTCACTTTACAGTGGGGTAATCCCAGTGAATCTGCACCTTTACTTCCACTGAAGTTCAGGCTGGTTTTGGCCATGAGGCTGGAACCATACCTATTCAGCCTGGAGATGTCCATGTGCTTCCTGCTGGCTTGAACTCAATTGAGTGTCACTTGATGGAGTCAGCAGTTGCTTTGAGTTCCAAGCTCAGTTGGCTTCTCTCCAAGATGGCCCCTGGCCAATCACCATCTCGGGCCAGACATCTGAAACCAAATAATTAACCAGCTACTGCAGCCCACCGCCTTCACTGCTCCATTCCACTGGTGTATTTCTCTGTGGATGCTCTGGCATTGCCAACAGTCACCATGTCTGCAGTTTCTAGCTGCCCTTCCCATGCAGAGACTTGGAAAATGCTCCCTTCCACCTCCTTCCTTATTGAAGTTTCTTTCTTTGCTCTCCCTGTGACTGTCAATACTCACCGCAGTTCCTTCCTGGGTCCCAGAGACCCACTTCCTGCCTTCCCCTCCTTATGTTGCTATATGCCAGTGTCTGAACACCAAATCTTGGAAAAGCTCTTTCTCTACTTCTCACTGTGCTACCATCTTCCCACAAAGCCACAATGACATCTTTCAAGGTTTGACAGTTGTCTTACTACTACCTTTTTATGGTCCAGGAATACAATGGACTGAATGCTTATTCCTTAAAAAAGCAAATTCATATGGTGAAATCCTTACCCCCCAAGGTGATGGCACTAGAAGGTATAATCTTTGGTAGGTGATTAGATCATTATATAATTTCACAGCACTGTGTACCTCTCCTGTATACAATTCACCCAGTTGTACCTTCACATTTATCTGTGGTACTATTTGGTTAATTTGCCTCCTCCCTTAAACTATAAGCTATATGAGAACAATAACTGTTATTTATGGATCACCATACTATCACAAGTATCTGAAATATATCTGACATGTTATGCTCTCTGTAATAATTATTAACCAAACAAAGGAATAAATGAGTCTTTTCAAAAATTTTGTATGCTTGGAACAATTAAGAAAACATTTTTGCCTAAAAGCTCAAAGGATACTATATTGCCATCTTCCAACTTCCCTGTGTGGCTTTGTCAAACAGATTAAATCTCATACAATTGAAGTACCCTATTAACAATGAAGTGTTATGTAAATCACCTCAGTTATAACTGGCCACATCATTACGGAGAACGGCCCAAGGGATGTTGACAAATTTCTCAGAATATACCAGAGCTTGGTCTTACAAAGGCTGTAAAATCACTGGGTAATTAGCTGAACCACAACCAGGCTTGTCTCCTTGCCACTACATAGATGTGAACTGATCATTTTTAAAAGTGAGTAAAAGCTTCAGAGCAAGAATGTACCAGTGGCTAGTAATGCTGAAGTCAACTTTTCTCTCTCTTTTAAAAGAGTGAAGATGGTGTCTAGTAAAGAGTATGCTTAGTATGCACAAGACTCTGGGCTTGGTCCCCAACACACACATACACATGCACACATGCATGCACACACACACACAGAGACAGACAGAGAGAATAATCTTCACATGTGGATTCATGTGTTTCTTTGAATTTTGTGTTTTATGACTTTATTTTTTAGTAATAAAATGTACTTATTTGTAACTGCCAAACATTAAAAGCAATTCACAGTGTTCTTTGTTTGGGCAAATGGTTAAACAAACTGTTGTATATCTATACCATGGAATACCACTCAGTAATCAAGAGGAGCAAATGATTACTACAAAAACTTAGCTGGATCTCAAGGAAATTATGATGAGTGAAAAAAACACAGTGTCAAAAGTTTATGTAAGATTCCATCTGTATGACATTCTAAAAATAACAAAATCACAGAGATGGAGAACAGAGTAGTGGTTTTCAGAGGTTTAGAATGAGGATGGGAGCAGGTCCTGAGCATAAAGAAGTAGGATAAAGGATATTTATAACTAAGTATTCCTGTATCTTAACTGTGGTAGTTACACTAATCCACATGTGATAAAGCTACATAGATTTACACACACACACACACACACACACACACACAACAGAGCCTGGTAAAATCTGAATAAGGTCTGCAGATTGTACCAGGATCAATTTTGTAATTTTGATACTGTATTATAAATAGGTAAGAGTTTATCATTAAGGGAAGCTGCATGGACTGTACATGTAATCTCTGTTTGCAACTTCTAGTGAATCCATAATGACTTTAAAATAGTGTTGTTTTTTTTTTTTAAAAAAAGCTATGGAGGAGGAGCTAAAGATGGTGGGCCAATAAGCAGCAGGATACAGAGTCTCCCTGAGAGAGAGAGCTCAGATGCTGGAATAAAACATCCTGGAGAAGTCCTGACAGAGGGAGATGGATTCTCTGGACCCAGGAAGCAACTGAAGGGAAAAGAGCTGGTCAAGCACGCCCTCCCGGGGCTACCATTAGGAAGCTAAGATTGGCAGTCACAGCGCTCTCGAGCAGCCTCCTGAATTCGCACCACTGTGAATGGCCTGAGCTGCCCCGCACATGACTTGCCCAGAGCCGCAGCGAAATTGTGCTGCAGCTGCGCAGCTGCGCTGAAGTCAGAGGTTAGGGAGTCCAACAGAGAACAGAGCCAATGAAGGACTTGTATTAACCCATGGTGATTGCTGGGAATAAGACCCACCCACGGGAAAGGGGTGATCAACTGCACAACATGTTGGAATCAGGCAGGACGGGCCTGAACTAGAAATGGAAGTGACTTCAGTTGATTGCCCCCCTCCAAGAGCAGATTGGTGGGATCTGCTTGGCCTGGGTCACACCCCTGGCCAGGAACCAATAAGTCCACCCAAACTGATTCCCTATACAGCACACACTAATGCAGTGAAGGCCCCCGAAAGTTGACTGGCCCAGAGGGGAGGGGCCAGCATACATTGCCCCTGCCTGCACCTCAGTGACTAACAGCAAACGGGAGAGGGCAGAAACCCCTAGCCAGCATGCTTCAGAGGAACTATCACCAAGGAAAGGGGCTGGGAACTACACTATACACTTGTATGGAAGAAACCAAAAACATGACAAGAGAAAGAAATAAGAAAAAGCCCCCAGCCCCCAACCCCCAACCCTGAGAATATTGATCCAAGAGAGGTAAATACAAAAGAGATTGAGGGCAGCAAACATGCAACATCAAACACGGCATCAGCAGACATAAAGAGATATCTTCGGGACCTCGTAGATGAGCTCAAAACTGAAATACTAATTCAAATTAAGCAAGATATAAGTAGATTAACAAAAGAAATGCTAGGCACCTCTCAAGAAGACACAGACAGATGAATGGAGGAACACAAAAAGAAGGAGAGAAATGTTCAATGAAACATATAAAGAAAACCTAGAACACATGAAGCAGATTCAAAGAGATTACCAGGAAACTAAAAACTCCATTGAAAGCTGGCAAAACTGCTTGAAAGAAACTAAGGATAGACTATCAAAACTTGAAGACAGGTTTGCAAGGTGTGATCATGAAAAGAAAGATCTCTTAAAAATAACAAGGAAACAGGCAGTAACAATACAAAGGCTAGAAGATGGCAGGAGGATCTATAACCTAAGAATAAAAAAATGTGAGTGAAGAAGCAGGAGTCAAAACAAAGGAATTACAAAGGCTATTCACAGAAATAAGTAAGGAAAACTTCCCAAGCATAGGAAAAGGAAACAATATTCAGATGTATGAGGCATACAGAACTCCAGCCACCTAAAACCAAAACACAGCTATACTCAGACATATAATAATCAAGATTCCAGGAATTCAGTATAAGAACAGAATATTAGACACTGTCAGAGAAAAGAAACAGATCACCTATAAAGGAAAACCCATCAAAATCACATCAGACCATCAAATCAAGAAGAGCTTGGAGTGAAGTATTCCAAGCCCTCAAAGAAAATAACCTCCAGCCCAGACTGATGTACCCTGCAAAACTGTCTCTAGAAACAATGCTCTTTGTGACAGGGAACCAGAGAGAAATAAGGGCAACTCGAGAAACAAGATGCTTCCATGACAAAGAGGAACTGGGGAAATTTGTGACCACCAATCCAAACCTATGGAGAATACTGAAGGAAATTCTAGAGAGAGAGAAAAAAAAAATACCAGGATTTCAAGAACAGTAGTAGAGAGGCCTCAATGAATGGAGCAGACAGTGGAATGAAGGAGAAAAGAAGACAAACAATGGCAGAAAAATAGCATAACAGAAATGAGGCAGAGAAGGTTGGCTGTAATCTCTAACATAGTTGGCCTTGATACACTAAAAAAATAAAAATAAAAAAAATTTTAAAAACCCACAACACAGGCAGAGTAGATCAGGAGGTAGGGTCCACCGAGATGCTCTGCATAGGAAATATAATTAACCTGAAAAAGGGTTAATGGACCAAAAATCAAATATGAGAAAACAATGCTCTTTGTGACAGGGAACCAGAGAGAAATAAGGGTGGGCAACTCGACCAGCAACTGCAAATAGGTTGGAAAGACAGGATACTTATGTGCATTAGAGAAGTAGGTAAAGGAATACAACTTGAGATCAAGTCCAGGAGTGAGAAGGTTCAGAACCACTTAGGTAAATAGCAGGTTGCCCCCCCCAATCTAAAAACTGAGGGGTTTGGTGGGACCCAAAATGCGCAGCACCCTGTGGGAGTGAAAGGGGAGGAATAGTCTAAAAAAAGGAAGGCAAATGATATTGTTAATAGTGTATCAGGATTTAAAACCCACATTACTCACACCTCTCTGTTTAGATGGATTGTATTCTATTGCAGTTTGTCTACTTGTACTAGATTTGAAGGCACAGACAGCTATCCTAAAAATAGCAGGATATAGTATGATAATCATTCTTAATTTCCTATTAACTTAATCTGAAGCCCTGTATAACCTAAACTGTTTTATCATGACTGATCTTAAATGAATCTGATTTGTTAGACTGATGTTTTGTATTGACAGATTATATTCAAATCTTTTATAATTGATAGTATCAAGTCTGAGAGTATAGGCAACTACACTGAAAATGACAAGATTCACTAGGATACCCACTCTGGTTTGATTATTATCTGCTTTTGAAGTTTTATACTGTCTACAATGTTTTGATTTTATTAATATTGTTTTTTTAAAATTTTTTAATATTGTTATGTACTGCTTTATTCAATTATACTATGCCTAATGCTATGGACAATTCTATTGAAGATAACAAGAGACAACACAGTAACCATTGTAGATCACCTTGTACTGTGGTTTTATATGACTTTTTTGTTTCATGTTTTTTATAAGAATTTGTTTTGTTTTGTCTTGCTATGTTTTGTCTTTCCCTCTAATACAGAAAAGATAGAAATACATCTAGAGACTCATTCATGCATAGAACCTATAAATAGTTTATGAGAACTGATTATATATTGCATGATGAAATGAACAACTACTTTCAAGAAAAAGAGACACTAAGGTACCCAGTGCTTATTCTGTAGCATCATGAAGTGAAAGTCAGCAATACTATTATTCTTTGTTCAAAGTGATTTTAGCCTGTTTTTTTTAATGTAGGAGTAATAAAACCCAAAATGTGCAATTGCTACTGTAAAAAGGAGAGGATATAACTTCTCTAAAGGATATAACTGCATGTATGTTTAAGTGTGTAAGATAGATGACGATATTACTAAGTTTTTGTTAGATCGTTGAGCAGAACTGCTTGCAGTCTCACTGAATGTCTACTTTATATGCTTTAATTTTGTAACTTGAACAACTATTTCCAAGATGACAGTAAGTAATTTATCAGGTAGTGATTTTTTAGGGTTTTTTTCTTTTCTTGTTTTCCTTTGGAATTCTGTATTGTTGCTACCCTTTTTTCTGTTTTGTTTTTTCTCTTTAAATAAAATTTTTAAAAAATTTAAAAAGCTATGTCAGGGATTACTAATAAAATAACGATTCAGCATACATCATTACTTTTACCTTCTGAAGATACACTGAAAAGAATAAATGAATAAAAAAGTTATGAACCACTCACACACATATCACAAACCAACATAACAGACTGTAGAAATCAAGACAGCTATAAAAATTTAGAAACTAGAAAACAGATGGACAAAAGAGAAGTATTTATAGTCGTGTTCTTAGAAACTGTAGTAGTCAAGACAACTCTGGGGCAAGGAGCAGTCAGCAGGGATGATTCTGTCCTGGATAACACCACCATGTTATGTAAGCCTGTAAAATTACTATGAGGCAGGCAGCTAGGGAGACTGTGTGGCCCAAGAGGTCTCTGCAGGCCTCCTAGTCTTTGAGGCAGGTACTTAGCAATTTGATAAATGCCAGATTTGCCTACTGGGTACAAGTGGGGCAAATGAAGCCTTTCTTAATACTGTAAGAGCCAGGCGTGATTGTGCACACCTATAATTATAGCACTGAGGAGGCTAAGGCAAGAGAATAGCACGTTCAAGCCCAGCCTGGGCAATTTAGCAATTTAACAAGACCCCATGTGGAGAGAAAAAAAGAAAATTTAAAAGGGTTGGGGAATTTAGCTCAGTACAAAGGTGCCAGGTTCAATCCTCAATACAATAATAATAATAATAATAATAGTAAAGCAAGGGGATTGAGTATCTGGAGGACAATCAGAGTGACGGCTGAATCTGAGCCTAAAAGAAGATTTGAGTCTCAGTTATCAGACAAAACCAAGTAAAACACATGGAGTCTACGGAAGCGCTTAGGGGCTGAGCCTTCAATGTACAAGGCTTGCCTTGTGGAGTCGCAGGTGACTTAACCTGATCACTCGTGTGAAGGTCAGGCTGCACAACCCTAATCTAAACCAGTGACTTTCCAACTTTTAAAGCAGCGGTGTGTTTTATCCAAACAAAATCTTACATGAAAGTGTAGACAACCAAAACAAAGTGAAATTGCACTGCTCAAAATCAGAGGTGGGGCTCCAAGATTCTACCAAGTTGGGCCTGCACGCCCAACCCCTGCCTCCTAACAGTTCCACATCCAGATGTTGAAGAAAAAAGAGGAACTCATAAATGCAGTAACAATTTTCTCCACTGAGAAGTTAGGTTTGAACCCTAATTTTAAGTATGTAAATTAACTAGAAAGTTATGGGTCTCTGTTAAATAGAATTCAAAAAAAGGAAACTTTGAATTAGCACACCAGAAATTGTTTTCCATCTGCTTCCTAGATTGTCCCCCATGGTCCCTGTAATTGAGCTAGTTAAACGTTTTCCTCAGGCGAAACAGCTAAACTTGAGCCAGGTGGGCTTGAATGCATGCACCAATTTGGAGTTTACTGTCCCAAGATGAAAGAGTCTGCCAGCATCTTCTGCTCATCCATACGAAGTTCCCAAGAGCAGAATTCACCCCTTACCTCCTCCCCCTTACCAACACACAGAGAGAGGCCAGCCCCATATAACTTAAAACAGAACGACCCAGCAACCCTCCCTGACAAATTACATCAAAACAAGCCAAAGAGAATGAAACTGTCTTTACCAGATTCATAAAGGATTTGCCTGGGAACCATTCCTTTTCAGAACTAATTATAAAGTCAGTTTTGAATTACAGAACAAGATGGTATAAAAGCCAGTGTTCAACAAGCAGAACAAACAAACACGCAAAGATAAAATGCAGTGGGCTTTTACCCGAGTGCTGCTGCCAGCGACAGCAGAAATGGCTCTCCTTCAGCCAAGTCTAAGGTACCCTGGAAAACTTCAAATCTCTCCAAGGAGACAGATCCCAGAAGCCCCCTCCTCTCTTGTTTACAAAGCTCTCCTATAATACATAAACTACATTTCCCAGAATTCTCTTTGCTTGGGCCTGGGGCTTTATTTTAAACTACTATGTAACTGTCAAAAAAAAAGGAAAAAAAAGAGTAGAAATGCTTAAATGTGACAACCTTTTGACATATAGGTTGACTCAGTTCATTTCAAATCTCTTTATCACCAGTACCTGTTGGCATGGTATTAAACATAAAAATACCAGGATCAACAAGTCATAATAAAACAAGATGATACCAGGATCAACAAGTCATAATAAAATAAGAGTTCAATGTGCAAGGCTCCATTTGATCAGCAATCCTTAAGCATTATTGAAAGTCTTACTAAAGCAGACTGTCAGACTCCTGTTCCCCCATGTCTGAATGAGCAAGTATGGAAGGGGTCCCATGGATATGCATTGCTAACAAGTTCGGCCCCTAGATCATGCTATAAGAACCACAGAGTCGCTGGAGATGTAGTTCAGTGATAGGCACATGCTTAGCATGCATGAGGCTGAGTTAAATTCTCAGAACCAAAAAGAAAAACTGCTGATGCCAATGATCTTCATAGCCTATTCTAAATCTGTAAGGGAGTCAGGCACACAGCGATTTCTGTAAGCTTTGAGCTAGTGGTGTCTGAGAAAATAAAGATCCCAGTGTTCCATCCGGTGGGTCTGGGGTCTAGTGGGCCTCACACTCACCCTTGCCAGGCCTGTCTCTCCGATGTAGAAAGAAGAAGACTCAGAGAATACCAGTGCAAAGTGAAAGTACTTTATTGCAGGTATTGCAAGAAGAAGAAATGCAAATCCACTCCAATGGAGCAGGGGCACCCAGAGCTGGGTCACCATCAAATCTGGGGTGACAGTCCTATTTTATGTGGTAGGGACCTGGTCTTCACCCCATCAAGGGTAGATACTTGATTGATTGGATATAGAGTTTGCTGCTAGGGGTTTGGTCTAATAGGGATAATAGGGGGATTGGGTAGGCATAGAGACCTACCCTAGGAAAGACAGAGTTGCTGCACAGAGGCAGGTGTCAAAACCACGACCTGTCAACTTCAAACCACAAAGCTGCTTGCTCCTCATAGCCACACAGAAGCTGCTTTTTCCATCCTTTAAAAAGGGCCCTGGTCTTTATTTTAACCCTCCCCAGGGGTCCCTTATATCTCTATACCAGCCTTCCTTAGCAGCAATAGGATGAGTAAAAATCAAAACAACAAGATCAAGGCAATGTAGAAACTTGGACTGTCTGGTCCAACACTTCCATTTAGGTTTAGAGACAATCTTTGTGCAAAGTCCATGGTTATGCTAGGACAAAGTACTCATATGTCATGGTTTCTACTCTGGTGCTCTTGCCATAGCTGAAACAAAATGGCTTGGCAAGGAACAAGGTAGCCAATGTGATTTTTGGTTCATACTGATTCCTGTCAGCTCCTACTTTCTCATGTTCACTGCGTTAGCTCAAATTAATTTCCGAATTATTGAATCCCCAACAATAATTCCACTTCTCCCCTTTGTGGCACATTTGTAGCCTAAGACAGTCAAAATTGGGCAGCCTGGCTGGGAATGGTAGTCCGTGTCTGTAAGTCCAGCACCTTGGGAGACTAAAGCAGGAGGATCAAAAGTTCAAGACCTACTTAGACAGTTTAGCAACTGAGTAAAGTCCTGTCTTATAATAAAAAATAAAATTAAAAAAAGGGCTGGGGATATAGCCCCATTTGAAGGGCCTGGGTTCAATCTCCAATACAGGAAAAAAAAAATGAGGGCAGCCTAACAGTTACAACAGAATTTAGAATTTAGTCATAATATTTAGGATAAGTTGGTGAACGTAGCCCCATTTTTTTTAAAATCCACTTTATGTGACAGTAGGTAAGGACAGAATCTCAGGAAATACTAACCAGACCCTATGCATCAATCTGTTAGTCTGTTATTATAAGGACATTAGACTTTAAAAAAATTATTTAGGCATGCCCGCCATTCCTACTAGCTACCAGAGATCTCATTAAAAAAAGTTCTCTGGACTTTTCTAACTCACGTACCTACTCTCTTCCACCACAGGACTTGAGCAACTAGGGTTCCTTGAAGAGGAAAACAAAATACCTATAAACCTAGTCTTTTTGTAATTCTAAAGACAAGGAACCCTTTCAGATATTAGAACAGGGTTCACAACCATTCATTATCTTAAAACTCAGTTGGACAGATAAACTATTTTGGAAGAGATACATCTTCTAAACACCACTCAGTTTGGCATTGTGTTTGTCCTTGAATTGAAGAATGATTTCACTTTATTGTCTTAGCCTTGAGCATAGTTATCAATGCCAGTAATAGAGAGGCCTAACTGGAAAGATAGCCCCTCTGTCTGACTCACACATGCCTTTTATTCAGTTCAAGGGGTCAAGCATGTAAGTTTGTACACCGCTGCTCCCGTGAAAACTCTGACATCCTAACAGCTCTTCAATGTGTCAGCTTAGGTTGGGGCTGTAATTCAGTGTTTTCAGATGCGAGGAAACTGTGGGAGGTTCTGGGTTTCACTTTGATCCCCAGCATTCCTTCCTGGGTCAGTCTACCAAGGATGGGGCGCCAACCAGGCACAGAAGCCTTTTGCAGCTTGGCACTGTGTTGTACAGCTGTTGACCAAAGAAAATGCGGGCTGCCCTAGGAGAAACAGACTTAATTCATTAACAAGAACTTTCCTGAAAGAGCCTTTTAAAGAGAATTTAAGGTAGGCCAGGTGCACTGATTTTCTTTTTATTTAATTTTTTTTTTTTTGGTTCCAGGAATTGAACTCAGGACCTTGTGCTTGCCAGGCAGGCACTTATGCCACTAAGCTATATCCCCAGCCTTTGATTTTCTTTTTAAATCTCATTGTTTTGTTAAATATTTTCATTTATTGCTCTTTATGTGCAGCATTAGCTGTCCTTTGTTGTCCTATAAATTATCATAATAATAACATATTAAATTGATAATGATATCTAAGGAAATTCCTTTAGATACATATTATATTTGGTATCTAGTTGTCCCCTAAAAGTGTGGGAGACAACTCCAGTGACTCCTTTTGAATCCAAAACAGTTACTGTGGCTTTGATTATTTGGAGACTTATTTCCTTATACTGATATGTAGACAGCTGACTAGGATATTTCCTTCTCTCTTCAATTGGCTCTAAGCATTGCAGATAAGGCTAGCTGAGGTGCTGGTATATAAATTCTAAAGCCAACAGACAGTCCTGTTTCCTCACATAGTGTTCTCCATACCAGCTTTGAGCACAATGGGATGTTTAGAACCAGTCAGTTCGAGAATGTCAACTGGGTATGAGCCTCCTCGAGGTAAAGAGGCTAAACTCCCTAGGGCACAAGAGTTTGCATATTATAAACTAAAGGGACAGCCTCCCAAAACAATTCAGTTGCTACCTTAATTAGATTGTGTGAATTGATCCTTCTGCATATCTTTATCTCTGCAATTTACAGAGGTGCCCTTCTCACCTGGCCAGCCAGCTCAAGTTACTCAGGTAATTCCCCTGCCATCCTCAGTGTCACTCATCCCTGAGCCACCTCCCTTCTTCACAAGATAAAAAATTCTGGGAGAGGGTCTTTGTCCGCATGTCCTCATGGGGATTGGCCTTAGGACCCCTTGATTACCCTTAACTTGGAATATGTCTTGGTGTTTTTACTCTCGCCATGGGTTACACTGGTGGTCATAGATTGGAATTAACTTGCTGGGATTCCAATGACATCTCAATGGGATTACAAATATAACTTTTTGGATTGTGAGGAAAGCTAAAAAGAGAATTACAATATTTGGATGACTGAACTCCGTATTTGGGTTTGCAGTAGTATAAAAGCCTGATGCAGTCATGGTGGAGTTTCGAAGGTGGTTGGATTAGGGTGTGTGGGTGTGGATTAAGGGTGTGACACTGTTTAAGGGTATGGATTGAGTATGGGAGGCACCCCTCAATCTCTTGTAGCCTGGACGGAATACAGAGGGAAAGGCAGGTTTGCTGCTGCAGCTTGCTGCCTTCTGCCTGCCACAAATGGTTTCTCCTCTGCAATGCCTGTCTGCCATGCCACCCTGCCTTGGAGCCAGCTGACTACAGACGGAAACTGTGGGCTAAAATAAGCCTTTCCTTTTTTGGGTGTTGAGTTTTTTGCTTCAGCAACAAGAAAAGTAAGATAACGCAGAACTTCTAAACATCTATGCTGTAGTACTCTCAACACATCCATAGCAGGGGCTGTAATGTAGGTGGTTTGAATTTTTTTTGAAGTTTTCTAGGTCGTGATGTTTGTTTGTTTTTTTGTTTGTTTGTTTTTTGACCTGGGCTATGTTGCCCAGGTTGTTCTACCTCTGCTGTAACTTCTCTCTAGCTGGGATTCAAGTGCATGTCATCGCATCCATCTTCACTCTTTATAAAATAAAGCTGCATGCATATGTGCGTGCACGCTTAGATATAAACAGTAGTAAAAGAAGGCTGATTCAACTCAGTATGTCATGCTGCTAAAAGGCTTCCAGCTGTTAAGTTCTTCACTAAAAACAGGAGATAGGAAGAATGAGATCCGGAGGGAAAAGAGATTGCATGAAGGTAAAACTTCGTAGTGTGAGGGACTGGGAGTTAGACTCAAGCCCAAAGTGGTTTTAAAGGTGACAAGCACTCACCCCATCCTCAGCCAGTGCCAGTACTACAGACCTGGGTCACAGATGCCTGCAATTCTACCATTAAGGAATATTTCCATCCCAGTCAGACACTTGGTCACCATCCTTGACTCCTCTCCCCTTTTCTGACTCCATCCAACAGATCACAGATTCCTCCTACATAGCTTGTAACTCTGTCCCTTTCTGTGCATTCCTTCTGACAGTTCAGGTCACCTCGGACTCCTGCCAGGGTGACTGCAGTTGTCCCTTGACTTGTCTCTTGGCCTCCAGTCTGTTCTCCACACTACAGCTGTAACCAATGTGATCTTCCTGAAATGCAAATTATGACAATCCCCAGTTTAAAGCCATTAGCTAAGCTGGGCATCTTGGCAGGTGCCTGTAGTCTCAGCACTCAGGAGGCTAGGGTGGGAGGGTCACTTGAGCCTAGTATTCAAGACCAGCGTGGGTAACACAGTCTGAGACCTAGCCCCACCTCTTTAATAGTTTCACCACCTCCCAATAGTACAGGAGGAGCACTCAGCCTTCGGGTGTTTGGAAGGTGGTCAGCAGTCCCTCTTTCTTGCTTCCTGGCCTTTGTACACTGTCCCCTCTGCTTAAAACACACCCTTTACTTCTCTATTCTTGTTCCCCAAAATGTGTAACCCTAAATTTATCTTATGTTAGCACTTTTTTATTATGTAAGTTTTCTCCATTTGGCTATTAGACTATGTGTTTCATGAATGCCAGAACTCACTTCTTCGCGATTGCATTTCTAAGACTTAGCACGTGCCTGTCACATAATAGCCACTCCGTAAGTATTTGCTGAATAGATGAACAAATGAATTCCAGGAAATGTCTTATATTCTATTAACACACAAGTGTTGATAATTCACACTTGAGCATGATTTCCCACACTACGGAACTCTGAGAATATGTTTGAAAGAGTTAAAGAAATAACCATGGACAAAATCAATGCTCTAGATAGCCAAGAGAGAAAGGCACTGGGAAAGAAGGAAGAGCAGGTTTCCTGCTACTAGGAGAGATAAAAGGAGCCTTTCATGGGTAAGAAAAAAAATACAGCAACCCAAACTGGATTTCATCCCTGAGGCTGCCACAACAGAAGTTCAGTTCCACGGCGTGGGCAGCACAGTGAGAAACCACCACTTGGCCCCATAGCTTCTTCCTGGGCTGGCCTGGAGGCTACGATCCATTCCCAGGCCTGTGCCATGGAGCAGCTGCAAGGACACGGCAGAGAGGATTGGACAAACTCTCTTTCCTGGCTAGTTTGACTGAGCTTGTCTAGACACACATGACTGTGTCAAATTTTTGCTTAGCACAAACTTTATACACAAAAGTATTAAAGTTTTACTGCACTTCATACATTTCCTTCACCAAGTGGGAAATATATTTCTCTTTTATCTATGATTAGTACAAAGAAAGGATAATGTGCAAAGTAACCGGTTTGTTTGTTTTATACTGACCTCAATCAATCATTCAATGATGTATTTGGGCAAAGCAAAAATATCTTCTTCCTTCCCTCCTATGATTAGAGGCGTTCTCCAAGGCTCAGTCGTGAACTGATGGTTCTCTCTGCATTCTTTCCTTGGTGAACTAATTCTATTTCATGGCTCTCCCTTTTAGCTTTGGGGGCCATACTCATGATGGCGAATCTGACACCTCCACTCTGACCTCATAAACAGACTCTGGATCCACGTGTTTCACTGTCGACATATTTCCTTCTGATATCTCATCAAGAGCTCCAAATCAACCGGTCCAAACTAACTCCTAATCTTGCCTCCACTAAAGAAAAAAAAGTAGAGCCACATCAGCAACATCCTTGCTTTTCTCTCTCACCACTATTCTCCTAGCCCTGTCACTCTTCCTGATGGAGCACAAACTGTCCTCTCCTCGGAGAAACCCACAGACTGCCCTACGTAAAATCGTATCTCCATGGGTGCTGGCATTTTGCTCTGCTTGTTCCGTAGTTTTATGCCTCTCTGGTATACTACATAGTTCACTTTATTACTTACCCATCTCTCACCAAACCCTCACAGAATGTGAAAATCACAGAAACAGGGACTTGTGGCCATTTTTATTCACCAATGTCATCCCAGTGCCTAGACCAGAGCCTGCTATACACTAGACACTCAATAAATGTTTGTAGAATTAATTCACACACTCCACAAGAATAAGTAACAAATAATGTAATTTAAAATAACTCACTCTTCTGACTAAAATGTATGCTCCTGAGCTGTTGACTTGCTCTACTATGTTCACTGTTGTGTCCCCAGAAAGCAGACTGGTGTCAGGTATCACAGGTACTCAACAAAAATCTATCGAATAAATGAATGAATGATGGATGGGAACACATCGAGTAACTTTTAGTACCAAGCATTAAGATACCTGCTTGAGAATTGTAAGGTAATACAAGCAACTGAAGATAATGCAATCAGATGAAGATACATAACACAAACAAAATGCCATGGAGTCCAAGGGTGATTCAGGTCCTGAAGTTAATCTTGAAGAAGTACAAATTCATCTGCCCCTGTGCCAGGCAAAGAGCCTCAGAGAGATTAAAGGGCACGGCATAGACAGTTCTCTCAAGTGTCACTTGCATATAAGTCATCAGGGGAATCTTGCTAAAATGGATTTTTATTTGGCGGGTCTGAGGTGAGCCCTAAGATGTTAGATTCCTAACAATCTGGGCGATACTGAGGTTGCTGATCCTGATGCCACATGCTGAATAACCTGGGTACTCAGCTCAGCACCCATGCCTCTGTTTCTTTTCACTGGACTCCAATCTCACTATGCACCTAACCCTCAGTCTCCTAGTACTTAGAGAAAGTGATGCCAAACCAACGGTTAGACTGGATTTGAGTTTAAAACCTGAGTTTTAAGTTTAAAATCTGCTGGCTGGTGAGACTGGGAATGGAAATGAAGATGATGACTGTTCAAGAGAAAAGGTTCTCTCACCTTTCTGGTGCTCTCAAATGAGAAAGCAGCCATCTTAGAACATAAGGAGCAAAGGTCTCAGGAAGAAGCCAATGCCAAGGGCTCTAATTGGAGAGAGGGACAGAATGTGGATCCTCCATAGCAACACTCAATTGCTGATGGAACCTACGCTATTTCTGATCTTTCAGGTAGGTCAAATAATAAATGTCCTTATTGTTTAAGTAAACTTGAGATCAAGGTGTCTCTTGTTGGCAGCAGAAACCATCCTAATGGTTACATAGGACATTTGGTCATGGAACAAATGTTTATTGAATATCTTCTATGTACTAGCCACCATCCTAAACTAAACAAGGAAGACATTTCTCAGTCCAGAAATTAATAAATTAATTTGATAGAGAATAAATGTATTATTTATTGTATTATTTATTATTGTATTATTTACTGCCTCAGTTAGGGACTATTTCCCCTTTGCAGACTTTGACTCTGAAATGGTATTATTAGTCATCTCTCCCTGATACAAGTGTGTTATCCTAAATCAGAGCTTTGTCTCCTCCTGCCTGCAAATGGAAACCATAATTGGATTTCCCCTCTTGGACCCAGTCTACATGTTAGTATCCTACCAATCTTCCTAAATTGTCTAATTCATGGGATTAAAAACCCCTGCATCAGTTACATTAGGGGTATACAAGTTTATTTTATTAAAGTAAGAAGCCATTTCTTCAAAGGCAAATCAATAGCTTCATTCTAAGTCACAATTTATAGAACACAAAATGGTAAGCAGCAGAAGGAGGTAAGGGCAGGAAGCAGCCAGTAAGTCATCCGCCCTGCCCACTTCCACTTTGTTAGCGCACCCCACTCCTGAACAGTCACAGAGTTCAACTGGTGGCTTCATTTCACATGGTTTCATTGTCAGATGAGGAGGTTCCCCAAAGAGAACACGGGAACCTCAACTTACCCTTACCCTTACAGCTCAGTACCAAGGCCCTCCGTACCACAAAAAAAAAAAAAGATGGTGGTCTAGGGTGTGTCAGGTCTGTTTGGTGAGCTATGTTAGAACATGCTTGGAGTTGAGATATGCTGTCTTCTTAACAGCGCTGCTTTCTTGAGGGTAGAAATCTATGGAAAGTGAGACGCACAGCCCACAGCCCACAGCCCAACTGACAGGCCTATTGTGTCTTTAGACACTTAGGAATATTTTGGAGGGAGTTTTCTAGAAAGGAAAAGGAATTATAACCTTGAGTAAATTCTGTGCCCTGAAGCTAGTTTTTCTTGAAAGTACAATTTTAAAATTACAAGTTTCTTTGTCTCCTTTCTATCTTTATTTTTTCTCTCTTATGTCAGTTTCACAAACACTGGCCCCATCATAGGGTAAAATCAAATACTTCTACTTGTTATCTATTAGCTGCCTAATTGTCTGTTCCGTTCTTGACTCAGTGCCTCAGTTTCCCTGCTATCTTCAAACACACAATGCACATCCTCAGTTCAAGTCCTGATGTGCGTCGCACCTGTGCAAAACTGACTCACTTTGGCTAGACCCTGATGATGCCTACAGGGCGGGCATTACCAGGTGGTCCTGGCCATCACACTTCTCTCCTTTGGCTTGTGGGTCCTTAACCTTCATCCATGTGTCCACCAGTCACTCCAATGATTTGGCACTTAAAAAGAAATATATTTTGTTCTTTTTAAAATTGTTTTTATTAATTTGAAGGTAGTAAAATACAACAGAACAGGATGGAATAAAGCCAATTGAGACAGTGTATAGTGAAACTGATACAGAACTTCACAGCAGGTTACCAGGATGACAGTAATAGGTACCATAATATATCCCGTTATCTTCACAATAGTTGTTCTTCCATTCAGGTATAGCAAAATCAAAGGAAATACAGAATATTATAGAACTTATCAAAACAGAATATTGAAGAGAGCAATATCAGTAATCAGGATAAAGTAAAACAGTGATAAAAATATTTGCCTTCAAAGAGGTGGTAGAAGGAAATCCCCCTTATTTGCTATATTACATATGGTCAACCTCCCAAGAGATGCTCAGACCTCTGGCTCCCACTTGCTAATGGGGGTGGGGTGGGGGGTAGGTGGAGATGGGGTGTTTGATTCTCAGCCCGAGAGCCAGTAGACTCACAGCCACTTACCAGGGCAGTGAGCTGGTTGCTTGGTTTCCCAGCACCCTAAGTTCCAGCATGGCGCAGATCTCAGGAGATGCTGCTGGTTCTTGCCCTGGGATGGCCGCAGCTTGCCAGACCACAGCCACTTACCAGGGCAGCAGGCTGATTCCTCGGTTTCCCAGCCAGAAATATCTTTTGGTTCCCTGTGTAACACAGCCCTTGTTGTGTCATTTTATTGACTCATATTATTATTTAACTATAAATTATCTTGAATTGTTTGGCTCCTCAGTTAGATTAGAAGTAGCAGGCAAGCCTGTACCTCTCCCCCACCATTTTTGCTTAGCTCCAGCCACTTAGCAAGATGAGAGAATATAAGGAAAAATATTAACGTGTGTCTTCTAAACCATGCTTGTATTTTCGTGACAGCCTATCAAAAAGGGGACAGCATTACAGTCTGAAGAACGGCATTACAAATCAAGAAATCGGAGCTCTTCTCCTCGGGAGTGCTACTAAAATACCATAATGCTATTTTGTCTTCTGAGTCTGATTGAATTTTTTCTGAGGACCAATATTTGGAATGTTTGGTGAGTCTTCTGATCTTACATTTTCTAATCTACGAATGACTCAAATTTACCCTTCATTATAACTGAGTGGCACTCCATGATATCTATATATCTATATCTATATATCTATATCTTCTTTATCCATTCATCTGTTGATGGGTATAAAGGCCACATCCATGATTTAACTACTATTAGTCGTACTGCTATAAACACAGGTGCACATGTAAACCCTGTTATATGATGTCCTTAACTCTTTTAGGAAGCTATGCAGAAAAGATATCACTAGGTCAAATTGAATTTCTATTTTTAGTTTTTGAGAACTGATTTCCATCGTGATTTCTTGATTTCCATCGTGGTTGCACTAATTTATATTCCCACAGTAGAAAAGTGTAGAGGAAGTAGATCTAAAGAAGTGTCAAACTACCCAGATTCATAAAATCTTCCCTGTAGAATTTCTGGCATCCAGAGACCTTAAACTTAATACAATATAATACAATATAATACAATATAATAAAAGACAATACAATGCAATACAATATCCCTTCAGTATTGAAAAACATGTTTAAGAAGACGCAGAAGATAAAGACATTCTAAACCGTCTGATGTGTGGCCAATGCAAACCCAGACTGCTTGATGGGTTTCAGCCATAGCCAAAGACAAATTTCCTGTTCAGGGAGAATGAACTGTAAAAGTAATAGAGCACTCAGACCTGGCTCACCACATCCTTGTTTTGGGATTTTTGTGCACATGTGAATGCACACACACACACACACACAAACACACACGCACGCACACACACACACACACACACACACACACACACACAAAGGGTGCCTTGCTAAAAAGACTGGCATGTGCTGATCCACACATCCCATGCAGAAAGATAAGGGACTGGCCCTTGAGTCCAAGGCCTTTGGCCATGGACACTTTTTTATAAATAGAAAGAAAAACAAAACTGTGACATTGTTTTTCAACTATTATGCAGAGACAGAGCTGAAATGTTAGGGTCATAAACTGTTAGATTTGGAAGATAGGACAGAGGATGCCAGTGTGTCACCCAGGACACCCCACAGGACAAGGTGCCATGGCTTTGATCTCATGCAGCTCTAGGACTCAATTTGATTGTACTGCATCCCGGTTCTGAAAATGTTTGGTTAAGTATCTGATATTAACAATAGTTATGATTCACTGCCTACTTTATTCTGTGCCAAGGATATGACATTCATAATCGTGTTTACTCTTTGCAAGAACCCTGAAAGGTAGAAATTAGTGAGACTGAGAGAATATATCATCCAAAGTTAGTTAATTTCTAAGAGGGAAGCTACAATTCAAAGGCAGGTTTGACAATCCAGAGCATGAAGACACCTGGCTGAGTAAACTCACGTGGAAGCAGAGTATCCTTTCCTGACATTTGAGGACCTCCTGAACCAGTTGGAGGACTTGGTTTGTGACATGGTAGGTAGAGTCTTAAAGTCACCTGCAGGAAGCATAGTGTCTGACCTCAATCTGAACTTCAAGCCTCCCAAACGGCCTTTCAAAAGGATGAACTACACAGATGCTATTGGGTGGCTGAAAGAACACGATGTAAAGAAAGAAGATGGGACTTTCTATGAGTTTGGAGAGGATATCCCAAAAGCTCCTGAGAGAATGATGACAGACCCCATTCTTACTGTGTTGATTTCCTGTGGAGACCAAGTCCTTCTATATGCAGCGATGTTCTGAGGATCCCCGTCTTACTGAATCAGTGGACGTGTTGATGCCCAATATTGGTGAGATTGTGGAAGACTCCATGCGTATCTGGGATAGTGAAGAAATCCTGGCAGGTTATAAAAGGGAAGGTATTGATCCCACTCCCTACTACTGGTACACAGATCAGAGAAAATACAGTACATGTCCTCACTGAGGATATAGTTCCGGCTTGGAACGATTCCTGACTTGGATCTTGAATAGATATCATATCCGAGATGTGTGTTTGTACCCTCGATTTGTCCAGCGCTGCAAGCCACAGTTGGTTTCTTTCAAGTATGAAGGAAAGAATAAGATTCATGAAAAGAACAGATTGCCTCTTTAAAAGAAAAAAAATACAAAGACCAAAATTTTCTCTTTATTGTTCTCTTAGGGTATAACTGTTTCTGTCTTGTCTTTTTATTCCCACTTTGATAAAAAGGAGTGCACATTACTGGAACATCAAGTGACGTTGATATCATTATAAGAGAAATTGTGTGTTACAGAGTTTGTCGAAATGTATGGCAGAGAACTCAGAAGTTGTAGGTACATTTCAGCATTTTATCCAGTTATATGATATATTCATTGGGTTTAATATACTATAGATTATTAAATGCCATACATATCTAAATAGATGTCAGTTATGGTCTGAACCAATCACATAACTTAATCACTCTTTTAAGTGTAACTAGGTTTCTTTTAATTTATATCATTTTATTGTATTGAGTTACACATCTTGGAGAGTAACTGGCAGACATGGCATAACAGTCTGCTAGTATTAGAACAACTTAGCAGTAAATAACTAATGAGTACAGTCTTTTGAATCACTTATTAATCCATTTTCAGTTTGTGTAGCTTCTTTTAATTCTGAAGCATACAAAGTAATTTGACACAACTTGTAAAAGCAAAATTTCCTTAAACTTTGAAAGAAGCATAATTTGGTGGGGAGGCCTATTGTGATGATTCTCAGAGTCCCTCAACATTCATTCAAGATAAAGAGGCAGACTGACCTTTCCTCCTTCCTGGTGAGTTTTTAGTAATTTAAAATAATTATCATCGAAATGTATTTGTAGGTTGAATCTCAATGACTTGTAGGTGGCTGCATGTGTCATCTTCATGTCCTTAGGTCTGATCTATGCTACCTAATGAACTCTTCCAGGCTGTTGAGTGTCTTCAGCATAAATATGATTAATTTCTCCCCAAATGCAGCTGTGTATTCTCCATAGGCTGTATCCCCAGCAATCAATAAATGAACACAGTAAAAAAACAAAAACAAAGACCCTTCTTTCTTGTTCATCCTCTGTGAGCCTTCACTTGCCCATCTGTAGAATGGCTAAAATAATATCTCCTATAGAAAATGACAGGGAGACAAATTTTTCCTGTTTGTAAGTATGCCTAGAACATGGAAGCTATTCAGTAAGTGTTGGCTGGTAATACATTTACATATGAACAACAGAAACCCAAGTTACAAGGAACCCAAAACTGATTTCCTTGACCTCCAGTTTGATGTGGACTTCTTCTTCTGAATTTTTATTAACATTATCAAAAATACAAAATGTAGAGGGAAAACATAAAATCACCCAAATCTCATCTCTCTCTCTCTCTCTCTCTCTCTCTCTCTCTCTCTCTCACACACACACAAGCTATATTGTGATATAACTGACAAATAAAAATAATATCTATACATAAATTTACAGCATACGGCACAGCATTTTGCTGTAGATATGCATTACACATGGTTTTATGTGGATATTTCTTCCAGCTGTTTTCCCCTGTGTTCCTTACACTGCAGCAGTTTTATATTCTGCTTTTTCACTTAACATTGTCATATATAGTTTGAATGCCACAAATAGTATGAATAGTATCCTACATTCTATTCATATTTGTCATCTTTAATGACAAATAGACAAACTATTTGGGAATATTTTTTGTTTGACCATAGTGATAAAAAGTTTGAACTCCATCTGAGAAAAACCTACACTACAATCCTCAACTCCACAATTTTATCATCATATAATTTTAGGAAAGTTTCTTAACTCCCTAAGTCTCTGTTTATGTATTTGGAAAATGGGGATGATGATTCCTACATTGGGGGATTATTGTGAAACTTCAGTGAGATAATACATAGAAAGCTCCATATGCTTTTATTATGAACTCTAAGCGTTTATTAACAGCTATTCTTAACCACAAACTTCATCTCCCTTCTCATCCAAACAGTATTACATCCCATTTTCAGTTAATCAATAGCTTTACAGAAAGATGCCTAGAGATTACATTGGCTTAACGAGTGAAAGGAGAGGAGAGATGGGAGCGAGCAGAGCGCTGAGATGCCAGGAGGTCCTCCCCGGCCCTACATCTTGCCTGTCTAGCCCTTCCCTCCAACGGCACGAGCAGCAGGGGTTCCCAGGCTGAAATTCCATTCCCAGGTAGCTCACAGGGCAGATCTGGTCACCGCGAGGACATGTGGGCTGTGTGCACCTGCTCCATCTCGCAGCCTCATTCCACGCTGGCTCCCCCGGGAGGACAGAAGCCACTATGGCCGGGCAGCAGGCAGCTGGGGCAGGCAGGGCAGCTTTCCTCGTCCTATGAGGGCTTCTCAGTTGTCTGAAATCCACAGCCTTTCAAAGAAGGGCTGATCCCTACGCGGAAATGTGAAACGGCTGCGACTCAAATAAATCATTAATAGACAAGCTGGGAAAGAATGGGCAGTAAAGAGGACAAAGGGTCAACGCTCACTCTCTCAAAAGATTCAGCTTCACAGGCACTCTCTGCTTCCTGGCTCCACCGGCCCTGCAGCTCCCAAGATGCCTTTTGCTGTCCCATGAAGTCTCCAGAAGCAAAGCATTCCACACAGCTGGGCACTCTCTGGTCCCCGAAACACTATTCTCTCGGTTTCCGTGACACCATCATCTCCTGGGTCTCCTCTGTGTGCTCCAGCTCCCACTCTGTGGCCTGGCCTGCTACTTCTCCACCATTTGACCTCTAAACACCGCAGTTCCATCGGGGCATAGATCTGGCTCTCCCTCTCCAAAGGCAACCTCGTTTGTTTCCTCGATTTAAAATATTATGTACTCCTACATTTTAAACTCCAACTCAAGACTTCTCTGAGCACCAGACCAATTTATTCAATACCATGAATATTAAATCTCCCCTTGGTTATCTCTGGAATCCTTTCCAATTTAACATGTCCAAAACTGTTGATCATAATAGCCCAATACATACCCCTCCAAATTGTCCGTCCAGTCACCTTCACACTAAATGTCAGAAACTACCATCTGTTGAGCAGTTCATACATACCTGAGACCTGGGAGCCGTCTTTGAGTCCTCCCTCATCTCCCTGCATCTAGTTGATCAAAAATCCCTCTCAATTCCTCTTCTATAATATCACTCGCTTCTCCTCACTGCCGCCATCTCGATGACACCCAAGACTTCTCTTCTGATGACCAACTAGTTAATCTCCCGTGTCCTTCACAAGGAAACCAGGATCACTCTAAACACAATTTAAATGGGATCATGTCCTTATCCTACATGAAATCATTCCAGTTGCTTTATATCATCCTTAATAATAGCTATGTATCGGGTACTATGCAAAGAACTTCACATACATTATCTTAATTAAGACTCGTAACTGCAATTACCGTTCTATTTTATAGATAAATAAAACAAGACTCAGAGAGCTTAGTAATTTAAAAAAAATTGACAGGACTACAAATAAGTAAAGTTAGGATTTCAATCCAAGGCTCTTCAATCACTGCTATCCCATCTTTCACTGGGTAGAACCCAAAAAACCCTAACTCAGCCCTGTGTGACTTGACCTCTGTCCATTCTCCCACACCGTCTCCTTCATCTTCTCTCTTGTTCATTGTGTCCTGGTCGTGCTGATCTTCTGTCAATGACTCTTGCTATATGCTTCTTCCTGCCTTGGGCTTTGCATATGCATCTCCCGTCTGCAACACTTTTCCCCATGAGTGGCTCAAGGTCTCCTCATTTTCAGGACTCAGCTGAAATGCCACTTTCACACCAAAAGAATTTTCCATTAACTCTTGATTAAATTTTCTCATGATGATAGGCTATCTCATTGCATCCTGTACTTTCCTTCCTAGAATTTACCAAAACTAATTATACTTATGTATAACTATTCAATGTTTATCTCTCCCATGACCATAAGCTCCATGATAGCAGTGACCATAAATATGCTATTAATTACTGTATCCTCTGAGGATAACATAATAGAAGATGCTTAAGGGACACTAAAAAGGGATGGTTGTAGCTCAGTGGAAAAGCATGTGCTTAGCATGTGTGGCACCCTCAGTTGAATCCCCAGCATGCACACATGTGCACGTGCATGCACACACACACAATTAGTTAAATGAGTAAATTTATTTTTCTTTGTGGGATAAATAATTTATGTAAATTGATAAGAAAAGAACTACATTCTCCAGTAGATTGACAGGTAAATGATACCAATGAACAGAGGACTTCTACCTTATTACATAATTCTACCTTATTACATAATCAAATAAATTTTTAAAAATGAGACATTCCTTTTAGCCTTTTCTAGTAACCAAAACAAAAACCATAAATAAAATTCTTAATCTTGATGGTAAAATAGACCCTTTTATATCTTGATGGTGAAAGTGTTTTTTGGTTAAAAAAAAAGAAAAAGAAAATCTTACCAAAAACATTTGACAAGTATCAAGAATCTTAAAATATTTTTATCCTTTTACTCTATAATTCTACTTTAGGAATTCTATTTTGAAAAGATAAAAAATTTTTAAATGCTTTTCTTAAAAATTCTTGGCCTCAGCATTATTTATAATACTGAAAAACAATGTACAACCAAATGTCTATAACAGACTGTGCTATACCCCCTGTATTATGCAGATTATGTTTCCTACAACTTCATGATAACATGAGGAAATGGCTAGACTATGCCATGAAATGAAACAAAAATTCTCAAATATAAAACAACTCTGACTATTATGCAATCCAAATTATCCTAAGGAAAAATGAATAACAATTGGAATTTTTAGGACACATGATAGAAAACTAGATTATGTAAAATTTTAGCAATGAAAATGAAATATTTATCTTCATATATTACTTAACTTCTTAATTTAATTTTCAGTGTTAGTTAGCTTTAAATTTAGTGTTAATTTAGTTTTTAACTCATATACAGAAAACATATGTATGCATATATACACTTTTTGTAAAATGCTTTTCTCTACTTCTATATGTCATGGAAAAATTGTGTTCAGACTCTTCATGGGCATGTTTAAGTCAACATCTTCCCCATCTCTAAGTCTTTACCCATGTCCCAACCTGCTCATCTCTACTTCAGCCTAAATTATTAGGAATTATTAAATTATTTTAAAAATTTATTGCAAAAAATTTCAGATATAAGAAGTCTATACAACTCTCAACAACTATTACTAATTCAGGGTCAATGTTTTGTCTGTAACACCCTACACCCTTCCCTGGATAGTTTTTCAGTAAATCCTAGATATCATATCATTTCACCCAAAAATATTTCAATATATATCCCTAAAGATCCTTTTTAAAAAATATAACAATAGTATCACTATAGCATCCCCCCAAAATTAGCAGTTCATCAAATATTCAGTAAGAGTTCAAATTTCCCCAGTTGTCTTCTGTATAAAGCAGCATCCACACTGGGTTCCTAATCTGCATTTGATCAATGTGATTTTCAATTCTCCTTTAATCAGTAGGATTAGATCCCTCACCCTGGCTCTTTTCCTTTCCTTTTATTTGTTGAGTGGCCCTTTAGTGTTTCCCACATCTCAAACTTTTCTGAGTGCACCTCACTGGTATCACATAACATGCTCCTCAGGTTCCCCTTCTCTCCTGGGAGTTAGTAGTTGGCTGTAGAAGCTTTGTTTGTCACATCCACATTTTGAGTAGCAATAACATCTTATCAGTGGCCATGGCCTCTCTCATGCTAAGCATGTATTCTACCACTGAGCTATGGGCAGCCCCATTTGCTATCTGGAATATATCTATAAGGAAAAACCTTCTAACATAAGCTTTTCATTTGCTCTGAGCTATAATCTTCAGGAGAGGTAGAATAAATACTTGATTCTTTCTCCCTATTCATCAATTTTTTAATAATGACTCAAATTTCCTAACATCCAGCAACATGATGAAGTGTGTGTGTGCTATTTTGTTTGCTTTTTTTTCTTATTTGTGACATACTACTTTTTATTTTATATGGACTCCTAGCCCCAAAAAGTTAATTGCAAGTTATAAAAAGTAAATCATAAACTATTAGGCAGCTGATCCTTTTTGGCCAATAGATAGCTGTGCTTTATTGATAGATGTTGAGTTTTTCCATCAACATCTATAATCATTATTTCAAAGTCCATAATGTTTTTAGTGTATTCGTAGATGTATACAACCATCATCTCAATTTTAGAAACTTTTCATCTCCTCAAGAAGAAATTCCCAGACCTTTTAACAATCACCTCCTTATCTTGTTAGCTCTTTCCCTACCCCTAAGCAACTACTAATTCACATTCCCTGTTCTGGACTTTTATACAAATGGAATCATCTTACTGTATTAGTGAAACTTGTAACCAGCCTCTTTTGACTTATCAAGTTATTTTCAAGATTCACCCATGCTATGGTGTGTATCAGTATCTTATTTCTTTCTGTGACCGAATAATATCCCACTGTATGAATAGACATCACTTTGTTTATCCATGCATCAGTTTATGAACATTTGGATTGTTTCCATGTTTTAGCTATTATGAATAATAGAGCAGCTATAAACATTTATTTTTTAAATTTCTATATGGACATATGTTTTCATTTCGCTCAGATATATACCATAAATTGCATTGCTGGGACATAGAGTAATCTTATATTTAATCATTTTAGGATCTTCCAGACTGTTTTCAAAAGCACTTGGGACCATTTAATATTCCCATTAGCAGTTCATAAGTTTTGGATTTCCCCACATCCTTACCACACTTGCTATCTGACTTTTTTATTATAGCTATTTTAGTAATGGGGAGTAGTATCTCATTGTAGTTTTGATTTGTACTTCTCTGACTAATGATACCAGTAATTTTTTATGTGCTTATTGGTTATTTGTATGTCTTCCATTGCTCATTTTTAGTGAAGTTGTCATTTGTTATGAACTACAGGATAGATAACATTTGCCAGGTAGGCATGTACTTGGAATATTCATTAATACAATCATTTATGCTTTTTAAAGTACTCTTTAAAACACTTACTTATAAATGGAACCAGCACTTACAATCGTGTCATCATAAGGTCAGGAATAAATTATTGACTCCATCTGATGGGTTGTTTTTAAACTAACTTTTAAAGATTTCAGCACATGAGCTTAATAAACATGGAAAACTAGCACTGATTGAAGGATTTTTCAATATATTATTGAACAATATATTATTCAAAACAAGTAACTGAGAAAGAGCCTTCCAAACATGACAGGCTTTAAGGACTTAAACATAATAGTGACTTTCTCTTTACTGGAAAGCACTTTTAGGAAAATCGTGTCTTCTTTTGGATATATGTGGCTTAAAGTGAAGCTCTCTACTGTATCCTGTTGCCCGTGTTATTGTGTGATTATTAGCTTCTCTAAGTTGCTGTTTGGTGGTAGGAGATTTCAGTGCTCAATGGTATTGCATGGAAGTGTTTAGCACATTCTATGTTGTGTCTTTGAAGGTTTCCTTCTCCAATTTTGACTCTATAGAAAATGAATCTTTCACCAAAAGGCATTTAAGAGGTCCCTCACATGTTTACTATGGTTCCCAAGAGAAAACCAACTGAACAAAAGGACTGCAGCCCCAAGAGGAGCGTGGGTATTAAATCCACAGTCAGGAGCTTGTGTGTGGCCACTGTGCTCAGCAAAGGAATCAGCTGACACATCACTGAGCTCCCGGGAAGGTCCATACACAGCAATGCAGCAACCAGCCAGCAAGATTTTGGACGCTGGAGTCACACACATTGTCACTGGTTCTTTATGAAGAAGAACTAGGGACTGGAGTCAGATAAACCTCTTCTCCTTCTCCTCCTCCTCCTTCTTCCTTTTTTTTTTTTTTTTTTTTTTTTTTAGTTTGCTGCCTAAAATCTTGTAAGTAAACTCTAGTCATTTTTATAAACAGTATGTTTGGTCACTGTTAACAAATCATCTTATTGTCTTCCTAAAATTCTAAGTTTAAAAAGCTTTTTAGAAGCCAGGTATGATGATACATATCTGTAATCTCAGCATTCTGGAAGGATGAGATGGCAAAAGCTCAAGTTCAAGGCCAGACTCAGAAATTTAGTGATTTTTTAAAAGAACTAAAGATGTCAAAAGGTCCTGTGTTCAATTTCTAATACTAGGAAGGGAGTGGGGAGGTTCTTTAGATATAGACTAAGTGGACTACAGCTCTCATTTAAATCAAGATTCTGCTCTTAGAGTGATCAATAAACATCAGCATTCTCCTTTACAAAATTCCTAAGGCAGTGGTTTTAGAATATTTGGAGTTGTAACCTTTTAAGAGTATTTATCCCATTTTTTTCCTATTTCCCAAATTGTATTTAACAGGCGTGTTATTTTTATACATGCCTATTAAATGCAATTAAAACAAATAAAAATTTAAAAACAAGTTTAATCCTAAATGATTCTTATTTATTACAGTTATAATACTGCTTTTCATTCTTGAAATACTGATGAAAATATTACTCCTAGCCTAAAAAGATGGATTATAGAAAAACACTAAGAATTTGTCTATAAAATGTCACGTCTGTTGAGGTTTCACAGAACTAAGACCCTTGTCTCTTCCCTGAGTTTCAGATATACTAAGAGATGGATGTAAGAGACGATTAAATATCAGAACCTGATTTTGATGACTGGGAAGGCTGGATTGGAGCATGTGCCTTACATCTGTCTCAGTGGTACACGTACACTTTACTCCCAAATTAAACTTCCCTGCCTAACAGCAGAGCTGGAAACCAAGGCTTTCTTCACAAGGAGAAACCTGTTCCCACTAACAAATTTACTGAAGAACAGATCAGAGGACACAGGGAAAGTCAATGAAATCCCGCAGGGCTCAGCCCCACATGCCCAGTTCCTATTCCCAAACACAAACCAGGACATTAGGAGTAGACAGACCAGGAAGGTTACTCAAGGGAAAATTTTCTCTCAGAACAATGAGACCAAGGGAAAAGAATCTTAATCCATTTATAACAATAATAAATGGTAAAAACTTGAATCTGAATACCAGGACTATGTGGTCCTAAGAAACAGTTTTAAACAAAATTGACTATAAATTCTTGGTATTGAATAAACACAAAACAATTGAGTAAACACAAAACACAAAATGATCATTAAACCAAGGCTCCGCCCCTCCCCACTTTGTTTTCTGACACATGGTCTCAGTAAGTATGTGGTTGAGGCTGGCCTCAAACTCAAGGCAACCATCCTGCCTCATCCTCCCAGAGTGCTACAATTGTAGAAATGTGCCCACCACACCCAGCTGGTTGGCACACTGCTTTCAAATTAAATTTTAAAAAATTAGAAAAACGTTATTATGCCCAATGGAATTCTTTCGCCTTTCTCTAAACACTACTTAGCCAGAAACCAAAAAATAACTTCTTTAAAAGAGAGGAGAAAAGCTCTTGTTTGTTTTTAAAAAGTTAATCCAATGTGCAAAGCTGGTAAGGAAAGCCCATCCTCTCAGCTGAAGTTGCATAATCTTCAAAGAAGAGTCCCTGGAGAGTCATAACCAGAAATGTTGATTCAACACCCACACTCGCTGTGCAAGACTCTTGGCGGGCTTCCAGGGTCCTTGGGACAAGGTATCCACAGGCGCCTGAGCGCCGCCAGAGAGATGCCAGGTGAGGAGATTTTCACATAGGTATTTCAGGATTCAAACCTCTTGCTCCACATTTGCCCACTCAGGTATTAAACTAAATCCCTTTCCACACCACCATGTGACCAAACTGAAGGAAAAGAATCTACGCCAAGCTCAAAGGACTATCTCCGCGGGAGCAAACAGAAATCCAGGTTCGGGAACACAACCTTCCACGGAGTGGGCTCCTGAAGTCTCGGGGGTCTCTCTTTACTGAGACCTGGAGCCTTATGGAGCCTCTTTCAGCTTCTATACTCTCAAAAAAGCAAAGGTGGGATTGGTCCAGCGATAACTGCCTCCAAATTCTGTTCCTTCAGTTTCTTTTTAATCTGAACGTTGTTGTGATGAGCCAATAGAGTCAAGCGAAAAATATTTCAATGACTGACTACTCAGGCCAGTCCAAAACTCGAAAATAAAAATCTGTAAGTTAGACTCATGAGAACAAAATAAGAAGATAAAGAAAGTAGGGAGATGAAACTTCTTCAAATGGGAAGGGGACACAGAGATGTGAGGAGAGAGGGAAAGGAGATGAAAAAGGAATTGAGATTTGTTACGTACAAGAAATAACTCCACACAAGGAATGTGAACATTATGTGCTGCAAACAAGCACTAAAAGAGATTAAGACTAAAAAAAAAAAGACTAAAAAAAAAGATTTCTGAGAAAGCACACACATATATATTGTACACACGCGTGCGCACACACACCTTTCATAGTCATAAAGTCAGGGGCTTGAAATTATTTCAATTGTTTGTTCACACAGGCCCAAATTGCTCAACTTTGGGTTTCATGTTGCCGCAGTTGACGTGTTAATTGTGCCAGGTTGTTTTTCCATCCTTTCAAACTGTCCTCATCTCTCTTTAAGCGGAGTGGATTTCTAAACACAGGTCCTCAAAACAGGACCGAGCCAGCACCATATGCCTGGAGGCACTCAGCGCGAAAAGTGCTGATATCCTGAGTATGTGTCTGAAAGACAGATATGACAGAAGGACAATGGGTAGTGGTTGACTGAAGGGAGCATTCCTGAAATATTGAAGACAAATCCTCTGTTAAATAAAGTCATATTTTTTGCATTGTAGGGCAATTCCTTACTTAGGATTGCCTTTTAAAAAGAACACTAGGTTTAGATCCACATTTACACCTGTCACTTACTGTGTAACTGTGCAACTTTGGGCAAGATCCATAGAGTGTCTCTCTCTCTCTCTCTCTCTCTCTCTCTCTCTCTCTCTCTCTCTCAGCTTTAGTTTCCTTTTTGCAAAGTGAAGACCAAAAACACACCTCAAGTAGCTGGGCATGGTGGCCAGTGTCCATAATCCCAGCTTCCCAAGAGGCTGAGGCAAGAGCATCACAAGTTCAAGGCCAGACTGAACAATTTTCCAATACCCCATCTCAAATTTTTAAAAGGGGACTAGAGGCTAGTGTTGTAGCTTAATGCTAGACCACTCCTGATTTTGATCACTAGTACCGCCAAAACAAAAAAAGAAAGAAAGAAAGAAAACTACACTGACCTCAAAGGAAGAGTAGTGAGGATCGAATAGGAGACTATGGAAATTGACTAGTACCTAATACATTCAGAAATTACTTGGATATTAAATTGTTTTATCATTTGAGGAATCTTTTTGAAATGCAAATAGTAACCCCAATTGTGTGTGATTTTAAAATCTGAGTCATGTTAAAAGCGTCCGGGAATAGGACATACTCATCACTCCACCGGTCTGAGACCACATCCACGCCCAGAGACCACATACAGACCCAGTTGCCCAAAGAGCAGGTCCTTTCTCTCGACCATGCCAACATGGTTACTTCATATTTTCTTTTCTCATGATATAAATCAAAGATTTAAGGATAACTTATCCATTCTCCTACCTCAGGATGGCTTTTGCAAAAGCCGCAAAAGGTAGAAAAGAATTATTCCTGTTTCAAAGGCCTCAGAGCACATTCACCACGATTTCCTGCAAGAGGCCCTGCAAGGCGCCTTTCGTCACCACTTCAAATGCACTTCTTTTTTCCTGCTGGGGCATGAGCCTGCAAAAGCTAAACAGAGACAAGTTTCCTTAAAACAAAGGGAGTGTTAAAATCCCCAGCTGCCAGCCTAGGGCTGGGCATGCAGTGAAGGATGCAAAATGTAAAAGGAAAACTAGGGAATAAGCCCTGCGTCTCCGGTCAGTCTCTGCAACGGAGACCCAGTTTTTCTTTCTTTTAACAGAGAACCACAGCTCAAGGTCCTTCTCTGCCCCATTCCTTCTAGCTGTGCAACCCCGAGCAAGTGAATCACCAACTTAAATGTACCTTAAATGTTTATGGAGTTCTTTCCAGGTGCTGTTCTAAAGCCCTCACATGTATTCAAACTTCAGAAAGAATAGTAATGATGCCTACTTCATAGCATGAGATACAGGTGTAAAGTGATACATAGTAAATGTTTGCTTCCTTCTCAGTTTTCCCTGAAGACTAAAATAGCTGCCTTCAACGCAGGTATAATTGGCCTCCTCATTTCCCCTGGTATTAGAAGGACCACAAGACTATGAGTGGCAGCAAAGCATTATTCAAATATTGTTATTCTTAACTATCATGCATACAATAAATACTGTTCTAGGCTCTCAGGACCTAAATTTTATTCTAATCATTTAGAATAAAATAAAATAGAATAAAATTCTAAATGATTAGAATAAAATTTCTGTCCCCTGTATAACTCCATAAGTAATCATAGAATAATTTTAGTTTGAAAATAGTACTAGGTGGGCAATGCAACTTTTAAAAATGAAACAAAACCCACAAACTGATGGAGAGATGAGTGGTTGTAGGTTAATCAGGTCTCTATGGGTGGGGGTCTGGGAGCTGAGACCTGAGAAGTTGCAGAGGGCCAGCTATGAGTATATCTGAGAAAGACACCTGCATTTCTGGTACAGGTTCAGAGACGGGTGTGAGCTGATGTGACAATGGGCCTGGAAAATGTTCAGCATGTCTGGAACTTAGAAAAGGGAGACGGACAAAAAAGAAAGGCAGATAATAGATGGAAGCCATGGAACCTAGGCCACGACCTGCTGAAATGCATACATTCCTGTTTCATTGCCTCAACACAAACAGGCATTTATGAATATTTAGATTCGCTAATTTGCTCCACAGATCCTGCCTTGGGTAAGTCTGTGATTTAACAGGCATCTAATTGACTAGGGATCTGAGCAATTGTACGAGCAGTCTTATTTTTATTTTGATGATACTCAGGGATTTGTACATGCTAGACAATCACTCTACCACTGAGCTACATCCCTGCAGCAATCTATTAAAGAGGACAGTAGTGCAGGTTACATTCCAGGAAACAGAATTCACAGGCAGCTTCTCATCTGCTATGAACTAAATGTTTATATCCCTGATTTATATCTTGAAAACCTTACCCAAGTGTGATGGTGGTAGGAAGTATGGTCCTTGGGGGTGCTTAGGTCATGGAGGTGAAGCCCTTATAAGTGAGACTAGTGCCATTTTAAAAGAGACCCCAAAGGGCTTCCCTACCCTTTCTGCCATGTGAGGGCACATCAGGAAGGGGCCCTCACCAGACACTGAATCTGCTAGTCCCTTAATCTTGGATTTCCAGGCCTCTGTAACTGTGAGAAAGTCAGTTTCTATTATTTATATGCCACCCAGTCTACATACGGTAGAAAATTCTCCTATCCAACTGTAGATTCGGAATCCTACCAGACCACTGCCGAACACCAGAAACTGAGCCTGAGGTTAGCACCAGGGTTAGCCGAGGTTACCGTCTTCTGGGTCTGAGAACTCAGAAAACATTCCAAGAGGACTGTGAGAGGGGAAAGAACCACAGCTCAAGGTCCTTCTCTGCTCCTGTTCTTCCTAGCTATGCAACCCTGAGCAAGTGAATTACCTGCTAGTAATAAAAACACTGTAAATGTTTGTGGGGTTCTTTCCAGGCACTGTTCTAAAGCCCTCACATGTATTAACTCATTTCATCTTCAGAAGGAATAACAATCATCTTCTATTTCGTGGGATAGAGGTTGTAAAGTGATAACGTAATAAATGTTTGCTTCCTTCTCAATTTTCTCTGAAGATTAAAAAGCACTTGAAGAGATAAAGTTAATAAAGTTCTCGATCAATAGTAGGCTCTTGAAAAATACTATAGCTATAATGTTATGCAGTTCGAGCCAAGTCCTATGGTCAGAGCCCTGCTGAGTGACTTCAGAACCCACCTACCTGGGTTACATTTTGCAGCTAACTTGTCCTAGAGGCTAGGTAAGAGCCTGGCCTATAATACTTGCTCAGCAAATACTTGTTCCTCTTTGCTGAGACCCAGAGCTGCCTTGAAATTTTCTAAGGTTCCACCTTAGCAAATACAATTCGAAATACAACTGCATACTAACAATAGGGGGAAAATCTAAATCCCTGCTCCAGGTGGCATTCTACAGTGTTTACATCATGGCTCAGAGGTTGACAATGAGAATGTGAGGAGGGCCCTGGAACCTCTGTCTACCATTCAGAACCAGCCCCTGAGAACAAGGCAGAAGCAGTTACTGGCCAGCAGGGGAAAAAGTTAGAGGAGAGCTGACCTAGGTAAGTGGACCTGAAAAACTAAGACTAAGCCCTGGCAATGAGGGAAGGAAGTCAAGATTGTTCATAAGCCAAGATTTCTCAAGCAATATCAGTGAATTCGTGTGTGAACACTAAATTCTTCCCTGGCTGGTACCATGTATCACAGAGGGTAGGAATTGAGGGGCCCCCTCAAATGTCTCTCTTCCTACTAGTCTGCTGGTGCCTGGGAAAAGGTCCTTTTCAGTCTAATGGTTCTATCTGCAAAGATCTCTGTGAAATGCCAAGACTGAGAGAGGTAATTCATCCATCCATGAGTACCTGCCGGTGAGGAAGGTGTATTGTCACAGGTAAACCAGCACTTTCTTAGGAAAACGAGAGTAGAGTTTAGCGATAGGATACAGATATGAAAAATCTTTGTCAGTTATAAAACAGACTCTTCAAATAAGAAAAACACAATCTGAAGCTTAAAAAAGAAGCAGAACAATGAGTTCCTTGGGGGACTGACTGGAAAGACACAAGGGAACTGTCCTGGGATATTCATTTGTCAAATGTATACAGCTAAGAACTATGTATTTCAATGTTTCGATGTTTGTAAATTTTACCTTTAAGAACCATAAGAAATAAAAACTTTTAAAAATGGGAAAAGTAAGAATCATAAGAAAAATAATAATGTGAGGGGTAGAAGTATCCAGAATATGGAAATAGCAGGACATGATGAGGACATGAAGGTTCACCATACCAGACAATTTACTTGTGTATGTCTATAGATTTCCATAATAAAAAGTTAGTAAGAGTCTTTGTCAGGAGCAGATGAAGACACGACTAGGGACCAGGAAGGAGTTATATGAATGAGTACCACACAGGCAAGGGCAGCATAGGGAACAGACTGAAATGCCTCCTACATGTGTCTTGTCAAATGTAATCCTATGTGGTCTGATGAACTGAATCTTTCCCATTGAACTTTCTAGCTATACAAGCAAGATATAACTTTTTGTACTTGCACAGACCAATATCCTAATAGTTACTAGCATTACAAAAGGAGAATTAGAAGGTAAAAATTTTGTTTAAATATGTCCCAGGCCAGCCCTGCTCCTACCCAGTGAAAAACTTCAGAGGAAAGAGATCCACAAACCCAAACTAAAATTGCTTTAAAAACTTCACATGAAGATTATTGTATTTCCAGGAATGACTTTTATCAAATGAAAAATTGAAAGCAGGAGCAGGTTACAAATAGCCTTCATGTGTAGATAGATTTCTTCACCAGGGGATGGAGTTGTCAGAGCAAGGCCTGCAAACTCACGGAAATTAGCAGTAATGAGACATAAACAGTCAAACCTCAAAATAACATCTCTGGCCTTTAGAATCAACACAGCTCTCCTGTCAGCCTGCACCTGGTCTGTCCGGCTCGGTCTGAGAGCCAGTGGGGTTTTAGGCCCCTTTTAACAGCTGCCAAGAGCACATTACTCATGGCTGGGATGTTGGCCTTTTATGTTGCCACAAGTGGCTCAGCCGTTGTTTGAGCCTGGTGGAGTCCATTGATGGTTTTTCTCAGGGCTGAGACTTTGCTGTCTGATTTTTCCAGAAGCTCCTGCTTCCACATGATACCCATGTATATTGAGCAAGCCCCCCGGGCTCCTGTGCTGGCCTGCAGCCACTCACTGCCTGGCCACATCCTCTGGTCCCAGCAGACGCAGACCAAAGGCTGAAGTCAGACCAGCGGAGGGTTATAAGCTCATCCTGGGGAACAGTGATCTGCCTCATCAGGGTCTGGATTCCCAACTTAATGGAACAGTTGAGAGATGCCAGTTGAACATAAAAGTCACCCAAGAAAGCCAATCTGTGAAACTGCAAAAAAAAAAAAAAAAACCTATTGCAATACCTGTATTTGAAACACACCCTGAAAATGGGGTGGGGTGGGGTGATTTATTTGATTGGTTGAATGATTTTTGGTTGAGCGAGTGAATGAATGGACAGGGGTATCAAGCTTTTAAAATTCCCATGTGTAGTTAATAAGGTCCTTTCTGAGTTTCTAAGCTGCAGATCCCCCTGGTGTGATTGGATTTGGGATTAAATCTTAATGTGTTCATCAGTAACTGATGATGATGAAACATCTTTTACTATAATTATTTTGTTGCCTTCCGTTTTATTTTATTTTAAATTCCTTGAGGGAAGGCGTGGTGTCTGTCTTATTCACTGCTCTATTTTTATGATCTGGTCCAGAGAAAATCCCTAAATAAAGCTTTACCGAATGAATGAATGAATGGATGGATGGATGGATGAATGTGTTGACTCTTTAGGTTTCAAGTTGCTACAGCCTGTGAAGGCTGCTAGCTGGGGTATGGGGTAGAGTCATTTCCAACTGCTTTTTTCCTTTCTCCACCCCACTACAAGGGCTGGAGAGCTTCCTTGTGGCCAGATGATGCCATCCCAGCTGATAGGCATAGGAGGGAGTCAGGTAGGGTTCTTCTGGAAAGGACCTTTTCTCCCCCCTAATTTAAAAAAAAATTTTTTTTCAGGTCAAAAATGAGAGCTTTCTGGTTTTCCCTTTTCTCATTGCTATACACGCAGACTGTAAAATCTGATCTTGTGACAGTCATTTCACAACCAATACTGGCAAACATGAAGAAAATGCACCTAGAGTGTGCAGAGCAGAAACACTAAGATGCCCTGACCCTGTGGGCTTCACTGAATCATCGAATCATTCCTGAATCAGTTACCTCTGGCATATTAGATAGGACAGAAATTGTGTTTTATTCAACTCATTATTTCCAAGCCCTTAGCTCAGAATGTGGTACAGAGCAAGAACTTAATAATTACTGAATGAATGAACAAAAGAATCAGGAAATGAATAAAAGAGGATACAGATGTTCATTTATTGAATTTTTATATGCAAGACACTGCTGGTTTCTGAGTGAGGACAGTTGTTAGAATTTATTATTTAGTTGAATATTTTAGAACTATTGTATTTGTAAGGCATCAGTTACAAACTTCTATAATTCTTGGTTTTTGTTCTTTGATTTATATAAGTTATGGTTTATCAAAGTGCATACTGTTTGCTTATTTTCTTAATATATACATATTCATTCTTGAAACTACAGGAAAAATAACTGTTCCTCTATTGTGTTTATTAGCAGAATATTTTCTATGAAATATGGAAACTATTTTTCTTCTTTGAAATTAGCTAAAATTGGTTCCATTGAGAATTGTCAAACTCTTTGCTGACATCAGTTCATTTAGACCACTACGATATATACCATCCATGGGGCCTTAAAATGTTTCATGTTTGGAACTTTTAAATTAAAAAAAAATGTGGGGCTTGAGCAAATGGAAAAATTTTAAATATATCTACTGCATATTGTAATGAAGCAAAATTTATATTAGCTTACAGTCAATGACCCATGTTAAAAGAAGGTTTGAAATAACAAAAAGAATAACAGTAATGCAAATATTATGTTAATAAGTCTAGAGATTGAGCTTGTGGAATTATTTTTAAAATTTCTATTTCCTTCATGCCGTTCTTCATCAAGTCCCAATTAAAACAAATAATAAATTTGCTATCAACAGGTGGCAACACTTGCATGGTTTGCTTTTGAGTGTGAGCTTTGACTGCGTTTCAGAACAAATGCTCTGATAGCTGGTGAAGATGAGTGAGATATATTTTTTTAAAACAAATGAATCCAGAATTGACAACCTCATGAAACCGTAAAAAGAGGACAGTAGCCAAAGAAATCATAAAAACAAACAAGCAAACAAACCTAAAACCTAACAGTGTTTACAAAAAAAAAGGCCTGAGAAAACCCCCCCCCAGCATGCCCTTAAACACAGATAGATAGATTCTCCTTAGACTGGAATCACCTACAAGCTCACCGTAGGAGGGTAAGTGCTTGTGCAGCTTGAGGTCTATGAACAAGATGGAATATTCTATCCCCATTAAAAAAACACTGAAGCCCAGGGTACCAGTCAAGTCACAGAAATGTGTGCACAGAATAAAGTGAAAAAAGCAGAACATAAAACTGTGTGTACAAAAAGATTACAGCTTTGCAAAAACATGTGAGTGCGCACGTACGCGGACATGTGAGTGTGTATGAATGCGTGTGTGGTGGATGATGGGAGAGAATTTGGAAGCGCGTCAGTTGTTTTATGTTGAGCCAGCCAGTTCTTTTTATTTCTTTCCCTCCCCCTTTGGTAGTTGTTTAGATTCATGATATAAGAAAGAAAAAAAAAAAGAAACACCCTAGAACTAAAACCATCCCTGGCGACCTGAAAGAGTTGTCAGGCCTTCTTAAGGGGACTTCAGGAGGTTCAAAGTCTCAAAGTATCCATGTCAAAATGCAGAGAACCCTAAAGACAAGGGTTGCGTTTTGCCTCTGCAAATCTTGTGGTGATCGTTCTCTTGCATAGCATAGCTCCTGCTCTTATTTCTCCAAACTGCAGTTTAGACAGCAAGGAGGACCTTGTCTGTTTAATAAGTTTGTGAACAAAGGCTGACTGCTTCCCTTGTCAATAAACAAAGAGTATCTGCTTCTGTTTCCCTGCTAAATTGAGTTTCTGCTTACTCCAACTGGTTATATAAAGGCTTTATGTATACAGGAAAAAGAAATGACAAGGTTGTGTAAGCAGGCAACCCTGGCAGAGCTGTGAAGTCAGAACAGTTTACTTCTGGGGGACGCTTTCTTCTCCCTTGTGCATGTTTTTCTCTCATTTAAAGACCCAGATGGCTCAGGAAGTCATTACTTTCATCTTGCATCAACCTACAAAAGGACCAATAGATTTCCTTCCAGAATTCTTTAAATTGAAAAATAAATAAATAAATAAAAGTGAGGAAGGGCACAAACCAAGGAGTGAATCACTATAGACCAAAGTTTGGGCATGGTGGTAAAGAATGACGTTAAGTCCTACCACATAGATGATAATTTTTGTGAAAAGCCAGAACTTTTCACAAACAGATTTTATTTGTTGGCTCAAAGTCAAACTATTGAAAAGGGGGAAAGTCAGGATTAGAAGGTAAGTTTCCAGGAAGCAGTAGGTGCAATGAGAGGTTGTGCAAGTTCAGGAGAAGGTATATGAACCCCGCTTTTCTCTTTTCATCCAGATGTGAACTCAGGGCACATTCCCATTAAATGCCTCAGGTCGGTCACTGGCGTGTGACACACTACGGTACCAATTAGAAGGAAGAGAACAAAAATTTCTGATTTTAACATGATGAGGGACAAAGTAGGAGAACAAGAGAGAAATCACTCACACTAAGTATTCAAAGCTCAAGTCTTTCTGGTAAGATGTCTTGCACTGAAAATGGTGTTGCTAAAGTTCAAATGTTCTTTGGCATAGCCATGAGAAGGTCCAACTGACTGGATGGAGGTCATGGTCTAGGGTCCATCTGCTCTCTAGAGTCACCGGTGCAACAAGCTCTGATAGCTGTCCATCTCTATGCACCTGTCTGCCATAGTTCTCCTCAGGTTCCCTAAAGCAAATGTTTGATCCTTCTTTTGGCTCAGGAACCCTAGTTTATCTGCCAAACCTAATGATAATGAACATTTACCTGTCAGTTAAAAACTATAAAATAAGACATCCAGAGAAAATCTAATGAGAGTTACATGGCTACTCTAAACAAACAGACAAACAAACAAAAAAACAAAGTTTATTATATCCCCAAAGATAATGAAGCTGATTGGCAAAAGTGGGCAGAAACTGTTTTAGGCACTGTTTGACTCATTTACTCATTTAACTGAGGCAGCTAAGTTATAAGGTAATTGTTGCACAAAATCCCTTGCACTTTATAGTATAGGAAGCAGCTCTGTAGCCTTCAATGTCAAGAAAATAAAGTCATTCAAATGCCTCTAATTTTAAAATTTCTTTCAGCCCCTTTTTCCATCTGAAATTTGTATTTTTGTTGGCCCAAATACCACTTTTTGATTGCCCTTGCTGCTTGCTGAAAATGCAGTTGCTAAAGCACTCTGTTTAATCTTTGAATCAGCTCAGGAAAATGAAATTACCATCCCTTGGAAAACTGCAGTTTAGTTTCAAGGAACTTGCTGCAGCTGCAACAATAAGATGGAAATGTGACTGGTTTGGAGGAGGCAGGGATTAAAGGTATGGGATTCAGAGAGCCTTGCTTGCCCCAGTGAATAGAGCAAACACATAAATCACAGGCTAACCTTGGCCTTGCTCAGCTCATATTAAAGTATGTAGTGTCATAGCCTCCCCTAATCAGGAGTTGTCATCTTAAGCATCAGAATAGAAGATGCAGATGCCAAAGAGGGGCCAGAGGATGAGGAGGAAGTGAATAATTGTGGTGACAGTGACTACTATTTTGATAGGAACCAGAAAGTCTGCAATATTTCAAGAACCATGCAGAAGAGCAAAAGCTGTTGGAAATGTGCCTTGCAACCTCTGAATGGGCCTGACCATAGAATGTTGATAAGCCTTGGGGAGAGAGCAGCTGCAACCCTGTAGGCTGCTTGTGTTTCCTTTCTTGATATTTATTCCTAGATCACATTTGCAGCTGCTTTTATCTGCTCTTTAGAAGTTGTTGTATTTGGGGAGTCATTTATTGTAATATAACAAACCCACTTGCTTGCTTGGAAATATAATTTATTAGCCAGTTAGAGAACTGGTTGTCTATTAATGCATACATATAAAATTGGAAACTTTCTACTCTATCCTAGATGCTATTTATAGAGAATCAAGTTTACCATCCCCCATGTTGACCTGGTTTTAAGATATCGAGAGTAATATATCCTAGTAATGTAGATGAGGAAATAGGGGAGGTTTTATAAAACTGAAACTCTAGGGCTGGGGATTTAGCTCAGTGGCATAAGTGCCTGCTTGGCAAACATGAGGTCATGAGTTTGATCCCCGGCACCAAAAACAAAACAAAACAACAACAACAACAAAAAAAAAACCCTGAAACTCTAAATGGATGACCAGCAGAGAAAAAATATATAAGTAGAAAGCTATGAGAACAAGGCTGTAAAGAAATAAGGCATAGCCTGATTTTGTTAAAAGGAGCCAGTGTATGTTGAGATTTGGGGCAGACAAGGAGGAAGCTAGGTTAGGTCAGAGGCAAACCCATGAGAAACCTGACCCCAGGATATCTCAGGCAAGGTATTTTAGGACACAGCAAGCTTAGGTGTGGTTTTGCACCAGCTGGTCCTAACCAGTAGGCAAGGTCAGGTGCCCAAAGGTTGCAGACAACAGTGGTGGGTGAATCATAGGAGTCATGGGACCAGAATCTAGACCAGAGTGTATAAGGGCCACCACCAAGCAAAATGAAGTTCATAATGTGTCCCAGTGATATACAGAGGCAGGAGTTCTAGACTGGGAAACTAAGCAGATATGGTGCTGAAATTAAGATGTGTAGATGGCCCCAAACCTGAGAGAATGAGGGTGAGGACACTTTCACATTGGGCCCAAGGCTCAAATGCAAGCATGTTGGCAGTTCAGTTTCATTCCAGATCACACTGGAGGCCAGGGCTGAGGCTGTCTCTTTCCTGCTGTGGTCAGAACTGGATCACAACATACGATACTGTGTTTGTCTCTTATGTATTGAATGTATGTTAGTTGTCTGCCCAACAGTTCTTCAGTTGGGAATGACTCTTCTGTGATTCAGTGTGGTTTGGGTATTGCCCTCCCAGTTCACAGATGTAAGAATGTGACTCAGATCTAAACAGATCTTCTGCTTCCCACAATGATAGGCATTTCACACAAGCTGAGCCAACGCTTCTACTGAAGGTCTTATACTATGGACATTTACTGTTTACCAAGAACTATTCTAAATGCTTCAGATGTATTATTTTGTTTAATTATCATATAATTTGATAATGCATTCATATTATCATCTCCCATTTGTAAATAAATGAACTAAACAAAGGCAAAGTAACTTGTCCAAGATCATCTATCTAGCTGGTATAGACAAATTGTCTAGGCAGTCTTATCCCACAGCTTATGCTATGCATCACAAAGAAAAACACACTTTCCTGCTCTGGGATTATAAGGCCATTAGGGTAACATATACTGGAAATATGAATGGCCATTGTGCCAGGTCATCCACTGGGAGCTGGCTCCAGTAAAGGAGAGTGAAGCTATATGTTATAAAGAAGAGAGAGGGCAGGGGATTTAGTTCAGCGGCATAAGCGCTTGCCTGGCAAGTGCGAGGTGGTTCATCTCTGGTACAAAAAAAAAAGAAGAAGAAGAAGAGAGAGAGAGAGACCTCCTGACATGGTTTGAATTCCTGGGTCTAGATGTGTTTAAAGTAGTTTGATCTTGGACTTTCAAAAGTCACAGGCACCCATACACTCCCTTTAGGGCTGTGGATTTAGCTCAGTGGCATAATTTCCTGCCTGAAAAGCACAAGGTTGTGAATTCGTTCCTGGTACCAAAATAAAAAAAAAAAAACACTCCATTTATCCCTTCCACTGGTTAGAGTTGGGTTGAAACCTGTAAACAAAAAAGTCCTGATTAATAAGCCCTTGTCTTTAGGGTACTTCACTACATATGGTGTGGATGGACCAGAGAAGATAAAAGAAGAAATGAATCAGGATCCATTAAGCACAGGTTGGCATGCTATGGTATGCCATGGTTGTCCATGGTTCCACTTGTCCTTACATTACCATTATGGCCAGCATTAGTGACAGCCTGTAAAAATACTGACTGCCTCACCTCCCACAGACAGTCTATTGGCTCCCGGAGAGAATCCTAATGTTAAAGCAATACATGGTCATCACCTTACCAGGAGAAAATGTTTGATCTGCCTTATCAAAGTCTGAGTTTATAACACAATGCAAATACCCTGTAGAATGCTGGTTGAACACTGAGAAGCCCACACCTGGGAAACTGTGAAGAGTAAGATAATTGCAGTGTTATGCTTTCAAATATAGTTACTTGGCTGCTCTAAAAGGTTGGAGGGTTGGTTGGTTAGTTAATGCCTCTGAAATAGCTAGATACACCTGTTCCACCTTTGACTAGTGTAGTACCCTTTCTAGGTCTATGGATTGCAGCACAGAGGCCTGGGCTTTGGGGTTAATTGAAGTGAAGCTCATAGAACAATATATGCCACGTGGTAAATGATCATTAACCAAACACCGTTCTGTTCTTCTTGGCTTTCCAAAGACTCTGCAATACTGCTATTACTTTTCTAATTAAAATAGTATAATAAAGTGCTGGATTCCTCAAAAGGGAGGAAGCACATATTTTTTTGTTGAAAAGTTTGTCATGGACCCACAGGTAATTTCTAAACCTAGAGACAGATTCTGTGGTGAAAGGAATGAGGAAGGTTTTACACTGGGATGGTCTCATGGAAGAAAAGTCCCCAGTCAATATTTTCACATATAGATGAGTGCTGAAACCAGAAAAGATTTTTTAATTCAAACATGGAGTTTAGCATGGTGGCATGTGCCTCTTGTAGTCCCAGCTACTTGGAAGGCTGAGGCCAAAGGATCACTTGAGTTCTTAAATTCAAGACAGCCTGGGCAACATGGTAGGACCCTGTCATGGTTTATGTCGGTAGCCCCCAGGCCTCATGTATTTGCATTGTGCATTTGTGATTGGTTCATTGCCTAGTGCTTGGATTGGTGGTGTCAGTGCTACACCCTTTTAGGGGGTGGAGCCAGGATGTGATGTAATGGCAGGAAGAAGGTGTGTCTCTCTCTCTTTGGCCAGTTCCCGCTTGCTGTTTGCAGCTGCCATGAACTGCGGCCCCACCATGCCACCCTGCCTTGGAGCCAACTGAGTATGGACTGAAACCTCCAAAAACTGTAAGAAATAAACCTTTCCTTTCCCAACTTTGGGCATCAGGTATTTTGTCCCAGCGATGAGTAAAAAGTAACTAAGACAGAATTTGGTACAGAGGAGTGGGGTCATTGCTGTGACTATACCTGACCATGTTTTTTGACAGGCTTTGGAAATGGCTTGTGGGCAGAGTTTGGAAAGGTTCAGACACGTCCCCTGGATGCACAGAGCTGGAGCAGCTGAGGCTGTTCTGTAGAGGAGATTGTGGTCAGAGCTCAGGAGGCCAGAAGGCTGATAGAAAGCCTGATAGTAAAGACCAGGCTTGCGAGGTTTCTGCTGGGAAGGAGGACTGCATTGGTTGTTGGACACCCTATGATGTGTGTTATGGCTTGGCAGAAAGTTTGTCTGCATTTTGCTCATGCCCAGAGACTTTGCCTGAGACTGAGATTAAGGGTAATGGACTGATTAATCTGGCAAAGGAAATTTCAAGGCAGTCAAACTGTTGAGGCTGTGGCATGGCTATTGTTGGGGGCTTTTAGCCAGCTTTATGTTGCTAATCAAGAACAAAGAGCCCAGCAGGGTAATTTAAAACACTGAGTTTGGCCAGAAGGAAAACTCCAGTAAAGCTGTAGATTGTAAAGATAGTGCGGAGACTTTGATTGCTGAGAAGGAACAGAGAGATAAGAAAGATGGCCACTGGGCATCCCAGGAAGCAGCAGGTCTTCACCCTTTGCAGCCTCCAAACTGCAAAGGTGAAAGAATTTTCTCAGATGAGAAAGCTTCAGAGCACCGTGCTCCAGAATGGCACGGGAGGCCATATGAGGTTCCAGAATGGGGGCAACATAGAAAAGCTTTTCTTCACAATTGGGTTCACAGAGTCCAGCGATCCAGGCAATCGACCCCTACAGCCAAGAGAGAGAAAAGCCTGGCTACTGCTCCAGCTGGCAGCAGACCTTGGTGGCATCCACATGGTGCTGATTTTAGGTGCAAGGAAAATGCACAAATTCTGAAGGTAAGAAGGCTTCTACCTTGATTGCAAAGGGCCTGGGAGGCCAATTAGTGTGCCCCTGAGAGGGCAATATATAAAGATGTACATATTGGGTGAAGCCAAAGGTGCAGTGGAGACCCCAGAAGTTTGGAAAAGCCAAGAACGTGGATCATCCAAGGAAAGCTGCAAAAACTGAGCAGAGAAAGTTTAAGAAAAAAGCTGCGGGAGCTGAAATCCCTGGAAGTGCCTTGAGGTGGAATCACCCAAGCTTTTTGGAGCTTGCAACCAGATTGCTTCAAATGCTGAGCATGGAACTCTAGGACTTAATGTTTGCCCTGCTGGATGTTGGACTTGCTCTGTTTCCAATGCTTTATATTCCCCTGTTTGTAACTTTTGGAATGATGATGTTTATTTTGTGCCTTTGCATTTCAGAAATTGTTTAACCTTATTTCACTTGTACAGGGGATTACAGTTAAGAGTTTGCCATAGATATTGGAGGAGACTTGGGACTTGGACTTCTCAGCAATGCTGAAAATGTTAGGACTTTGGCAACTCTTGGAGATGGACTGAATGTCTTTTATATAAAGGTAATACATGAGTCTCTGAGGGCCAGGGGTGGAATGTCATGGTTTATGTTGGTGGCCCCCAGGCCTCATGTATTTGCATTGTACATTTGTGACTGGTTCATTGTCTAGTGCTTGGATTGATGGTGTCAGTGCTACACCCTCTTAGAGGGTGGAACCAGGATGTGATGTAATGGCAGGAAGAAGGTGTGTCTCTCTCTTTTGCTGGTTTCCGATTGCGGTTTGCAGCCGCCATGAACTGTGGCCCACCATGCCACCCTGCCTTGGAGCCAACTGAGTATGGACTGAAACCTCCAAAAACTAAGAAATAAACCTTTCCTTTCCCAACTTTGGGCATCAGGTATTTTGTCTCAGCGATGAGTAAAAAGTAACTAAAATAGACCATATTTCAAAAAAGAAAGAAAAACAAAAGTTGAGACACTGAAAAAAGTGAATGCCCAGAGTCAACACAGCTGACAAGTAATAGTGTTGTAACTGAAAGATCGCGGGTATAATTAAATTGTGATATCCTCTTAGTCCTGGGTTGACAATGAGAATAATTAAACTCCCTAGACTTTTTAGTGTTTTACAATTTAATTCTGAAATCTGAGTTAATTTTAATTTCCCCTATCATCAAATGAACTGGCTTGAAAAGTAGAAAGTGCTTGATCAGCAAGATCCTTTTGAACTTTACAGCTAGAAGGAACACTGAGAACAAAATAGGAGTGAGGAGGACTGGAATAAACAGATATTTCTACTGCAGAACTCCTCAAAGCCTTGGTTGTGCTTATGTACACTTAATTCTTTGATAGGTGATCCAGTACACAATCCTTCTCACTTCTTTGGCAATGGAATTTTTTCCTCCACAAAATTATTAAAATCCTGAACACTGTCTAGGACACAGTGAAGTGCTCTAGAGTCCCTGCCAGTAGTTATATTTTACTCTGTAAATCCTAATTATGTTCCTGCTACCAGAGCTCTATAGTGACAAACCCTTCACCACTCCCTCACTCTGGGGTGTTGTTGGACCTTCCAGGCTGCTGTGCTCTCTTGTGCCTCACCTTGAGAGGGAGAGATGTCAGGAATTGCAGCTTCCACCCCAGTCCCCCAAACTCCTTCCCTTCACTGCAGCTCCCAATTCCCCTGCATATAATTATAAAGTATGTATTCAGTTATTTACTTTTCCTGTTCCATGCTCAGTGTGTTACTGAATAATATAGTTCACAAGTAAACCTAGCTTTTCTGCTGCAAGGTCTGAATTAAAAAGATTACAACCTTCTATCATTCCAGTTTAAACAGAAACCACTACTTATGTAGCTTTAAAAAAAAAAAATGGAAACAATGATTCTCTGTCCTCTCAGAAATGCAAGCAAAATCATAGAATTAAGACATTTACATGGGTTTTGTTGTTTCTGACAGCCCTAAATTGCCTCACTTAGGAAGGTAGAAAATAAAATGTCTATGTTTCTTGAATTTCCAGGAACTGAGTGTGGCAGCTGGTTACTATTGTTTTCTAGAATTTGAAGCAAGAAAAATTACAACCAAAGTGGTGTCAATTTGCTCTATTTATGTTGGGAATTAACTTTAAAGCTTAATTGTCAGAGACAGTGACCTCTATACTCATGAAAATCCCCAGGGAATTAGAAACACAGGCTACTTGAGAGGAATGTGAATGTCATTCTGGGGTGACTCCGCCTGCACAGAGCCTGAAGGAAAACTCCAAGCCCAAAAAGGTTGCAGCTGACCCTACAAACTTCTGTGCTTCATTTCTCAACACTCAGATCAAGTTCCTAACCCACTGCTTCTGTCTGACCCAGATTTGTGCCACTGAGCTCGTCCTAGAATTGCCTTCGAATGTGCCTTGCTTCAAGGTAGCAAGGTATCCTTGAAATAAGTTGAGCTAGGGTCCAATTTCTGGCCCTATTTAGCTTCCAAAAGCCCCTGAGGATGGATAAGTGACCAGGGGGTGGATTGAAGAAGTTCTGCTTGTTTAAGAAGGCCTCTGGGCAGGGTTTTGTCTGGAAACTTCCCCTTTTGTCTGAAAACTTCTAGCAGAATCTGGAACAAATGTTTGGCTGAGATCATATACTATCAAATTAATAGAACAATTGAAGGATAGAGAACAATAAGTCAGAAAACAAAAATGCAAGCATACAGCTCATAAAGTGTATTTTATGGAAGCAGTACAATGCTGCAAAAGTACACATTGTACTCTGTGGGTAGCTACCCTACTCCCTCCCTGCCAGCCCTATTTTGCACATATTTAATTGGGGCTGGGGGGTAGGGAGAGAGGGAGAGAGAGAGTTGAACAAATAATGTCCAGGCCTCTGCTGTGGTCAGTGGTAAACCCAGATGCTCAGGAGATAACATCACTGTTGTAATGAAGTAACTCAACAGCCAGGGGAAGCACTGGTTTTTCATAACAACCTATTATAAGTGAAAAAAACTTTGTTGCCTGGCCCCACCCTAAATCATTGCCTTGTAGGAGAGGAACCCTGTCAGAACAAAAACAATGAAGCTGAACTAGAGTGCTCTCTAGTATACACAATCTCCTCTCCAGGATTTGTTAGTGCCATTTAAGAGCTAAGAACCCTGGTTAAGCCTACTTTTTTTTTTAAACTCTAAAAAATAGGGGTCATTGAGTGAGCCTTCACTAATGAATGGTCCCTTGGACCAAAGCTCAATTTCAGGAGGGACATTAATGATGAAGTAGGTGGAGACTCACACTTAGCAAACCAGATTAGTTAAATCAATCCAGATGAGCAGTGGAATGTCACATCCAAGGCCAAGTCAACTGGATGTGGATTCTCCACTGATCTAAATAGGCTTCCAGTGTCATTCTCTACTGTTAGCAACAATAATCAACAGGGTGAGTGGCAGAACTAATTTAGGAATCATGTACAATTTACCTTCTCACATTGAGAGTGAGCAGACGCCAATGAAGGAAAAAAATGAGGAAAAAAGGAAAACAGCTGTATTGTTTTAGCGTCTAAAAAAAGAAAGCAGCAGGAAATAGTCCTAAGTTTCCAATACTTACCCATTCTTAGTTATTCCTAAGCAACCTTTTGGAGCAGTTGTTCTCAGCCAATTTAAGGACTCATGAAGTCTAGACACCTGGGGATGTCTCACAGCGGCTCTAGAGAAAGTCTACCATATGACCAGGAAAACAGCACTCTCAAGTTTAGAAGACGGATTGAGAATGAACTTTCCAAACACTTGCATAGGAACAGATAAACAATTGTAAACCATTGTTGGCTTTCTATGCATCAAAAGACAATGATTTTAAAAGTGTTTAAGGTAACAATCTGGCAGTAGAGGGACAGTGGCCTGGAGCAGTTCTTTCCAAATTTAAGCTACAGGCAAATCCTCTAGGGACCTATCTTGTTAAAATGCAGGTTCTCATTGAGTATGACTATCTGTGTTTCTAATGAGCTCCTGAGTGCTAGTCCTCCAACCATACTTAGGAAACCTAAGCCCTAGAAGACAAGCCTGAAGTTCTGTTATTTTTGGGCTTGTGGTACTCTACCGCGCAATACGTCTTGGTACTATGTAGTATAAGACATCTTTTCCTGGAGCCAAAGGCCAGCTTCAATCTAGATGAGATTGTGAACCATAACAGGGAGAGCTCTCACCTAACATCACAAGTGCCTAGGATGTGCCATGGAAAGGTCAACTAGCCTGAGAAAATTACTTTCCCATTGAACCCTTCTAGCCACATAAGTAAATAAGAGAATTAGATGTGACTGTCTCTAACACCCTTTCTCACTCCACGATCCTAAATCCTCTAAGCCCAGCACATCACATAGGGTCAGACCAACATTGTGGCTCTTCTCTAACTCTGGAGGTTATTAAGTACTGTATTTTAAGGAATCATTGTGTTTGTTTTTCATCCTTTGGCATGTTTGCTGTAAAACACACATGTCCTTCCTATACATCAATCATATACGTTACTATTTAGACACATAGTTACACCCTAAAAGGAGGAAATATATTTGTCTGTGAGGGGTTGATAAAAGAAAATGCTATTGTATACAGACTGAAAAACACTAGACTTTACTTTTTAAATACTGTAAAGGCTGATGTAAACAAGCCATAGCTTACAGATGTGTGTAAATCTGCACAAACTATGCACATTTACTATTTAGAAAAATAAAAAAAAAACCCGATTCTAAAAATTGTTTGGACTATGTGTTCTTTTCCTTTTTAGAAGGGTGGGGAGCCAAAAGAATTGAATTACAGGGTAGCATATAAAATACCTCCTTTAAGGAAATAAATGTGTAATAGGAACTATCTAGCCAGTTCTCTCAGGCATGGGAATCCCCTGAGGCTTGTGTAAATGTGGATAAGTCTGTCCTCAGTGTCACTCCAGATGTTTCTGCAGCGAAAAAACCTTCTCCATACACTTTGGCACAACACTCTGCATGTAATCTCCATACATAGACTTGCTCTAAGCCAAGCACTATGCTGAAGGGTGACTCCAGGTGAGATGGAGGAGTGGTAGTCCCTTCCTGCCCTCCTCTGTCTGCACCTAGAAGATCAGGTTACTAAGAATCCTTGAGGCTTGGAAGGGAGAATAGAGCCTCTAAATATTAGCACAGGATAAGGCTCAGAAGCCAAGTTAACCCAACAGGCAGAGAGGTGAGGCCAGAATAACTTTAAATGGTAACTGAGACCCTTCGCATTTGCCTCTGGAGAGTGTCCTTGGGCTCTGAGCAGGGCCTTCCTCACTGTGTGTGAGGTCTGCTTGCAGTTTTGACTCTGCCCCTCTGGGGAACCTGAACTATACATTTCTTTCTTCCTTTTTCCTGCTGCTTTTGGCCACAGATCCTATTTTTATTTTTATTTTTTAAAAAAACTGTTTCTAGCTTTTGCAGTCCCCCCCCCCAAGCCTGCTTTACATGGTGACAGGGTGTCTTAGTTACTTTTTCATCACTGAGACACAATACCCGATACTCACAACTGTAAGGAGGAAAGGTTTATTTTGGCACACAGTTTGCAGAGGTTCCAGTCCATAGTCAGCTGGATCCAAGGGTGGTAGAGGTGCCTGGCACAGGAGAAACTGCTCATGGCATGGCAGCTAGAAGCAGAGAATAATCAAACGGAGGAGGGCTTTTCTGACCAGGCTTTACTTCTCAGCATCACATTTGTTTTGTTTTTGTGTTTGTTTGTTTTTGTCTTTTGAGACAGAGTCTTGCTATATAGCTGGTCTTGAACTCATTAGGTGGTCCAGGCTAGCTTTGAACTCGTACAGCTTCCTGAGTGTTGGGATTATAGGCATGTGCCACCATGCCTGGCTCCAACATCACATTTAGCTTTAAAATTCTCAGTGGACTAATTCAGATGAGCAATATGGCCCAGTGATACGATCACCTCTCCAATATTCAACCTATGAGCACATGCGGTTTTTGTAGGGTACGGGGGGGAACAACACCCAGATATAAACTTTAGCACAGGGCAAGGAAGAATCCAGGGCTTTACTGCAAGAACCTTCCCACCAGTGATGTACTATCTCTTTTCTCACTCCATCTTCCGTGGAAAAAGTGAAATGCTCCTGCAAAAGACCCCTGACACCCAGGACATATTCCACAAAAGGAATGCTACAGTGTAGCAAAAGTGACCTTCCCAACAATCCATAACCAGATCTTTCCATCCAGGCCCTTGATACTTCCTCTCTCCAAACCTGACTCATCTTCTGTGTTCATACTTCCCCACTCTAAGCAGAAGGTTGCCCAGCAGTATCTATAGTTCAAAGCAAACAAGAAAGAGGCAAGTGGTAGCAGTATGCTCAAATAGAATGGAACAGAATGGGATGGGATAGGATGGGATGGGGTGGGGTGGGGTACAGTGAGGTGGAGTATAGTACTGTACTGTACAGTACAGTACAGTAGAATAGAGTAGAATAGAACTCTGCTGATGCATGTAAGTACTTAAAACCTATAAAATAGCAAAGGGAACAGTAAAACTACTCAGACAGTAATTATGATGCCAACATCTATAAGACAGTATATATAAAGAACCAAACACCAGACCTAGACATCCTGGGCCAAGATCTTTGGTTGTTCCCCAATATCCATTCTCTTGTCTGTTAGTGATCAAAGTTTGAATTTCAGCAGGACATGTGACCACCCAGAGAAAAGACTACATTTCCCAGCCTTCCTTGTATCTGGCTATGCTAAGTAACTATCCATGATGGCAAACCTTTTACAACATTCAATGATATAGACAACCCACAGCATATCATAGGCTCGCCACCCCTAAGGTTCTAGTTTCTGTGCAGGTTCGTTAAAGAGAGTAAGCTTGCCTTCTTTTATGCTTTCTGCCTTTATGTTTGCCAGAATGCAGCCATGTTGGACCACAAGCTGAAAAGTATGTTTTGAAGTTGGTGAAACAACACAATATAAAGAGCCCAAATATGTGATAATCAAGGAGCTATATACCATGTTATTTAAATTTAAGTTGGAGAAGTCAATTTCTTTATTCTTTAAATCCATGTTATGTTTTGGATTCTCTAATACAGGTCAATCATATTTTGATACACTTCTTTTTTTAAAAACTCACATGTCAATAACATCCCAAAATTAGTTGCATCATTCATTCATTAGCAAGTAATAGCTCCAAAATAATGGCTTCAAAGCCTAAAAAATACATTCCTCATAGATTCATTCCATGTATTTTCTAATTGAAATAAAAACAAATGTACAATAAAATACAATGTAAAACATGCTAGTGTTCCTGCTGTTCGGTAAATAGTGATCATGTAAAATTTTTTCTCCTGATAAAAGTCATTGTTGCTATGATTTATATTTAGATGCCCCCCCAAAAAACTTCATGAACACATAGGGTTTTTGGGAGGTAACTGAATCATAGGGCCTGATACTTATCCGATGATGGGTTTATGACTAAATCTTGGAAGTAGACTGCATGTCAATCAACAGATGACTGGAAATAAGGAAATGAAGTATTTTTACTCAATGGAGCACTACTCAGCCATAAAGGACAAATTTGAGTCACTGTATAAAAATGAATGCATCTTGAAACCATAATACTAAGTAAAATGAATCAGAAACAGAAGTTAATTATCACATGGTTTCTCTGAGAACCCAAATACAAACTTTTTTTTTTTTTGAGACAGGGTCTCACTCTATAATTCAGGCTGGCCTTGAGCTCACTATGTAGCCTAGGCTGACTTCACAGCAATTCTCCCGCCTCACCCTCCCAAGTGCTTGAGATTATAGGTGTCTGCCACCACACTCGGCAACAAAGATTTTTAAAGAATAAATTAAAAAAAAAAAGATGATAAGAAACAAGGAGGTACATTCTGTGGAGATGTAAAGGGGATCTGGAAATGGAGGAATAGAGGAGGGTAAAAGGGAGGAGTAAAAATGATCAAGATTGCAAATTCCCCAAGATGAATGTAATTATTATAAATTGCAATAAAAATAATTTTAAAATAAAATACATTTTAAAACAATAGTAAAATAGTCCCACTCTTTCATTGCTCCCTTGCTCTCCATGGCTTCTACAAGCCAATGCTCTTCATGTATTCCAGGTCATCCCCAGGCCACATGGCCTGTCAAGATAATGTGGTAAAGGATGAGGCAGAGTGGAGCGGGACTTTCGAACACACCCATATGACACACTCATGTTCTCCTCCACGCTCTCCCGGGCTTGGGCGGGCCCCCCACAGAGGGCATTTGGATGTGTGCCTCGTGGCCTGGGAAACAACTTGCACTTTGTGTACTTTTCCAGAGAAAGAAAAAGGCAACCTTGGTCTGACAAATGTTAGAAGTGCCATGACCTGGTGTGCTGATGTCACAGCTTCCACCCAGTCTGATTCCTAGTAGCAAGCCTGCTTGCCAAAAAGGGGTCAAAAGGGGCACAGGGAGAGAGGACATAGAGGGGTCAGGTGAGTGTAAATGGAGTATGCAGCTAACGTGCAAAGTGAGTAGGCACTATGATACAGGGCATGGAGTCACACAGGAGTGGGGCTTTCAGCTTATCACACTGTCACGTTCCCAGACCCAGTGTCATTACCTATGTTTTAGGCTCAGAGGCAAACGTAACAGAAATCAGCACTTCTTACTCTAAGACCTGGATTCTCTGAAGCTTGGAACTGAGCTGGTCCTGCTCTGCATTCTAGCAAGGAGCTAAAAGATGGAGGCAGTCTAACCATTCACACTTCCTGGACAAGGGTGCCAGAGGGAAAAGTATTTGTTTTCTCTCTGCAGCCCTTTACAGAGTCAGGAGGCGAAAACAGGCTTGAGTGAACTATAGTCACCAATAATAAGGACTCTGCAGTTAAATTGTCACCTGGCATGATGAGGAATAACATTATTATGACATGTTGCCTTCCAGGTGGAAAGCCAAAAGCTAAGCCTGTGCTGGCACTGACTTTCCAATAAATGAGCTGGCTGAAACACTGACTTTCTCTCCTTGACTTGTAAAAATGACCTAAAATTGTAAGAGAGTTCAATAAATGTTTTAAAGATTGCTGTTAAGTACAAATACTTTAACAATTTAATATAACCAGGGAGAACCAACATTAAAGTCCCACCTTCCTTGCCCTTTCTCCTACCCCCAGGTCAGAATGAAAGTTCAGGGTTTTACACAGTAACACCATTGCCCAGGATGTGGTACATAGTTGACAGTCAAAAATATTTGTTGAGAAGCAATTTTATGTACCCTATGAGTTGGCACCTCACAGAATTTTTAAGAGTTTGCTGACTTGGATTGAGTTCAAAAAGAGTGTATAATCCTCTGGAGAATATTCATAGGCAAACAGCTACAAGGATATACATTTTCCTTTGTTAAAACTTGTATCTGAATTCAAATATTGGCCTTGGCATTTCCTAAGTGCTGGCTGCTTTGAATGTTACTGTGTCAAATCCTCTACCCCGGGGAGCAAAATCCTATTAAGAAATATGATTAGTGGTTGTAAAGAGATTATCATGTTCCTGACCATTATACATTTTGTATTTTGAAAATTGCCATAAGAAAAGGTCATTTAAAAATAGCAACTGTTTGTCAAAGTGGAGATGAAGTACTTGTGTGTTCTTTATGACTATGGTCAGTATGAAAATTTGTCTTCGCCTGTGTTTTAGCACCTTACTCGCACTGACTGAAATTTTATTTTAAAATATGAAGAGAGAAGACAAAAGACTACTGGATATACTAGATTTTGAAAGACTCAATACTGTAGGTGAGACAAAGTGTCCCCTACTCTCACCCGTCACCACCAAGAAATCTCTGAGGGAAGCAAATGGTCCAGTGGAGATAGCTCTTTGGCTGGCTGAGGTTGGAAGTTGCAATCAAGATCCTAGAAAGTGTGAAGTAAAGTCTTAAATGAGGTAGATCTGGCATAACAAAGCTAGAGACCGTGGATTTCATTTGGGGGTTTAGTTGGAGTGGGTAGGGAAAAGGTAAAGGACTTGGTCTGATCTTAAACTGATAAATCAGTCTTCTCCCTGACATTACTGACTGCTGGAAGATAGGCAGACCTGGGGTAGCAGGTCTCTCAGGATGAGACACCAGTGGCCCAGATTAGGAGCTGAATGTGTGCATGCATCAATTTTATCTGTCCTTTGAATCCTGCGCAGCCCTAGGGTAACCCAGGGTATATAGGTCCCCAGTCTTAGTCCACAGCACACACTAATCCTGCAGCTCATGACACTCCCACGTCCGTGGTGTCACCCAATTTGATCCAATGTTGAGAGCAAGGTGCGGCAATGTGCGTTAAGGTGTGCTTAAGTGTGTTCAGCAGATGTAGAATCCCTAGGATGTGGGAAAAGATGGTAATATCAACCTGAATGAGGAACAGAAGTGAGAGTTCCCAAAAGCTTAGAAATTTAAATGAGGTGTGATGCTGCTGTTCACTCAGTCCCTAACAGGGACATTTCCTGAAGTCAGATCAAATCTGGTACTAGGTCATGATAATAAGGAACAACTGGTGACAAAATGGAAGGGAACCAGTACTGTTTTCCCTCTTCTGCTCTTCACCTTACACATCCATCTGTTGACTCCTTTGGGGGTGGGGGTCGCGCTAGTTCCCTTGGGTATTCTTAGCAAGTTTCCAAAAACTTGGGCTGTGCCTCTGGAAACTCAGAAGAGAGAGCGAGCTGAGGAATGAATAAACAAAGCTGCTCCAGGCCAGGTGTTTACCTTTGCATTCTCTCCTGGGAAGACAGAAGGCTGGAGGGTCGGGGTAGGGGTGGAGGGGGGGGGTTGTAGTGGGGGTGTGGATGGGGTGACCATCACTGACAAATGTCAATTTGATCTAGGTCAATGATTCTCAGACTTTATCGTGCATCAGAATCACCTGGAGGGCTTGTTTAAACACAGCTTGCTGGGTCCACTCCCAGTTTCTGACTCAGTAGGTGGGGCCAGATAATTTGCATCTGTAACAAGTCCCAGCTTATGCTGGTAGACCCCCAATTTGAGAACCGCAGCTCTAGAGGTTAACTTTGGACATATCCAAACATCCCCAAAAGGAGGTTCTGTACAGCGAATTGGAAAAGCCAAGGGAGTCTCTGGTCCAGCGTGTTAAGAACAGACCTCAGAGAGAAGAGGGAAAAACAAAGCGGCTCAGCTTCTGCCGCCTCACTACCCCTAGGATGGAGCTCATTGGGAATCAAGATTTCCGTTCTCATTTCCCCACCGTGTAAGCGTTAGGAAGTCCGTTTAACACACGCGCACAAACGCAAGAGCCTGATTTTTAAAAAACACACATTTGCAGACTCTCCTCTGAGCACCACCTTTTCCGAGCGCGGGAACGGGCCAGCTCCACACGGGGCAGGTGGCGCCGCCCAGAGGGACACCAGGCTCAGTGCGCTCCCTCCTGAGATGCCCCTGGGTCTTGCCCTCCGCCGCCTGGTTTTCTTTGTCGCAGACACTAACTTGCTCGGTTAGAAAAGCGCCATGAACTCGAAGCGGGTCTTCGAACCACACCACGGCAGTGAACCTGGCTCTCAGGCAAGGGAAACTGAGCCGTTTCCCTGGGGCACTGGAAGGCGAGCGCACGCTCTGGCCACTGGCACTCTGAGGTCCTGCGCGTGCACCCTCAGCGAGGGGCCAGAGCCACAGCCCGCCGCTCCGCGGGCTCCTACCCTGAGACCCGTCTGGGTCCCACAGGTCGCGAGGTGACACGGGGTCTGCTTCGGTATTAGATGCTGCCGGGACCAAGGACCTCACTTGGAAAACGCAAACCCGGGCTGGACCTTAGCTTCAGAAAGGGTCTGTCCCCAGCCTTGGTCGCGTAACCTTCCCTGAGACCCCGAGCTGGGCCTCCCCACGCAGCTCCCCTCGGGCGGCGACTTGGGCTGGAAAGCTGGGAACTGAAAGGGCGCCCGTGGGGGACCACGCGAAAGCGGAGGCCTGTGGAGAACGCCTTTGGGCCCTTGGTGTCCTCCTGCTCACGCTCTGCCTCGAGGGAAGGCCGAGCCTCGGGCCCACTTGGATGACCGGAGTGGGGTGCAGCCCCCAGAAGCCCCCGCGCAATCTCCTGCACCTCCTCCAGCCCTCAGCGAGCAGGAGGCCATGGCCCGCACCGGAATCCGTGCCGGCCCGGCTTCAGGGAGTTGTGAGGGGCAGGCCGAGCCGCCCTGGGGACGGCCTTTCTCAAAGAGGCCCCCTGAGAAATGCCATTTGCATCTCCCGCTAGGACAAAGTCCCAGGCCTTGGAATCTGCTGGAGTCTGAACGAAAGAGCAGGGACCTCCTGAGCCGAGGCCGGAACGCGCGTCTTTCCCCTCTCTCCTGGGGAAGTCGGGCAGCCCCGTGAGGCTGAGGGATCCTAAAACCCATCTTAGAAACCCGCTGGGGAAAACGTCGCAAGGGGAGGCGCCGCCTGGGGTTCTCCTAAAGGTCCCAGCAGCGGTGATGGAACGGCTCATTGGCCCAGACATTAGCAGCAGCTCCCTCCCCAGACTTGTGCCGCGCACGCCGCTCTTGGTCAACGCCAAAAGAAGCCGGGTCGCGGCGAAGGGAACACAGCGGCCGGCGGGGTCGCTGGCGGCCAAGCGCTCAGACCCGGCTGCCTGCGCCTCAAGTGCTCGGCCTGCGCCTCCAGGGGGCGCTGCGGCCCTTCCCGCCGGGCGCCGCTCAGCAACCCGCGGCTGCGCTTTCCCACCTTACCCCGGGTTAGAGCTCAGGCTCCAACGCGCTAGTTTGAAAGATCAAATTCTTAGTGCCATCCCTGCCTCCGCACCCTCTACTACTGCTCTAACGCACTTAGCCCTCCTCTGTGCCCCAGCCTTCTCACTACTCCGAGCCTGGAGCGCACGCACTCGAGCAGAGCTGGGCTTCCCGACTCCTCCGAGCTTCGACGAAAACAGCAAACAGTGCGCGAAGTTCAAAAGCAAAAGGCCCCCACCCTGCAGACGCCGAGGGAGGCTGAGGAGAAGGGAAGCGAGTCCTCACTGGCAACAGCAGCTGGATCCTGGGGGGGGGGGGTAAATTTCCATAATTTGTGTTTAAAGAGTAAAGATTTTAAGGATGTCCGCAGCAGCGCGCGGTCGGGGCGAGGCTCGGAGTCTACTCCGGGGGTAGCCTGTGCCTGACACCTGCTCGCCGCTCCACCGGTAGAACCTCCTGGGTGGGCCGAGGGGGAAGGGGCCTGCTCTCCCCAGGGCCTCCATCCCTGCCTCCGGGGAACGTGAACTTGCTCCCGTTGGGGTTTGGGCAGCAACTGCTCCCGCGCCCCTCGCCGGTCTGTTAGCCATTTTCCCTGGAAGCGTCCTCGGTGTCGAAAGCCCGGAGCGGCGAGGACAGCAGATGACCTGGTCGGTGGAAATTTCGGAGTCAACCGGCAGCGCAGCCCCGCAGGGCGCAGGGCAAGCAAGCGGGACAGCTCCGCAGAGACGCTGACCTGGGAGCGCAGCTGGGCCGCTGCAGGCTCCGGAACTCCCCTCTCTGCACGCCCGGACCCCACAACGCGTTCGCGGGCCGGGTGGCCTGTCTTCCGCGCTGGGGGCTGTTGCTGGGAGAGTCTGGCGGGTGAGCTGCTCGGGGCTGGTCCCCCAGCCATTCGTGCGCCCCAGACGCTGGCCTGGGCTCGGGACTCGCAGGGTGTTAGGACGATTTACGGGGCCGGGGCCGGGTGCGCGCGGAGGTGGCCCTGGGGAGGCCAGTGCGCTGTGCGACGCTGCGCTCAGCCTCCGCCTGCTCCCCGCGCGGGACGCGCACCTGCGCATCGCGGCTGCAAGGCCAGGAGGGTCTGCAAAGGCCGGAGCTCGCCGGTGCTTCAGTGCCTTTTCAGCGACCACAGCGCCGGGGCCGGCTTGGCCCAGACTCCATTTTGGAACTTCGCAGGCTGGGGGTGGGCGAGGTAAATGTTTATGGAAAACCCGGGCTCAAAGGTTTGCAGAAAGAGGGCGCAGCTCGTGGGTGGTTGGAAGTTCTGTGTACCTCGCGGGAACAGCGGGCGGTTCCGCACCCATCGTACTCACACACTGGGCGGGAAAGGTGTGAAGCCCGCCGTAGGGGCGTTGCCTCCACTGGAGTGAAAAGGAAATGCGAAACTTTAGGAACATCCTTCAGGTCACCACTCCGCGAGTGTTTGTCCTGGGGGTCTCTGAAAGAAGAGAAAGTTCCCTCCAAAGCTTCCAAATTGAGAAAAGCTGCGGAAGGAATGAGGCGGTTGGAGAGAGGGACCGCAGGCATCCCCGCAGTTGAGGCTGAGGACTGAGAGCTAAAATGAAAGCACCCCTATGGGAACCCACCAGGGAAAACGTTTTAGAAACCCCTAAGATCGCAGGCATTCTATTGCTTCCATGCTGTTGGTCAAAGTTACTTTGACGCGCTTAAGCACTGCAAGATACTGAATACTCGGGTCTGCGCTTCAGTCTCACTTTCTAATCTCTGCAAATCTAAAACTAGAAAGAAAGGGAGGAAAAGGTCTGCTATTCCTGAATTGTTTTACCAAAGGAACGAAAAATTCCTTCCACCTCGGCATAAATAAAATAGAGTTAAATCTTCATGAAATCGTGTCTTGTAGCTTCTGCATGGGTTCCCCATCGCTGTGTCACCTTTTGACGGACTTAAACCTGCTTCTCTTTGCCCACTTCCCTTGGAGGTTGAGGTCAGGATTGCCCTTTGGGAAGCCTCATCTCAAACCACCTTCTGGACATACACTTCTGAATTGTGCATCCTCTCTGAAGAGCTGTGCTCCTCAAAGGCGGGTGCCGTGGGCTAAGGCAAGTCTCCTCTGGCAACTCGTCTGGGACGAAGGACGTTCTCCTGAGAGTTACCCAGGCAGATCTCAGATTAAAAAAGAAGCCACTTAAAACGCGTGTGTGTCATTCCCTTTCTGTCACTCGGTCACCCTATTCCCAAATGACTAATGTGCGTTCTGCATTTACACTCATATGAGACTCAGTCCCTTAGAAGAACTTGAAAAATGTACCATTGCGCGTCAAATTCGATTAATCTTACTGGCGACTGAACTCAATTTTTTTCTTTTTTTGCTGAGAATGAAGATAATACATGTTTTGAGAAGCCAGAATACTATTTCCCTAAATTTTTAAAAGGGTTGTTCTTCACCCAATCCAGATGGATTTTTTATTGTTCGCCAATGGATTGCAGATGCCCACTCCTTTAACCAAGTTGGTTAACTGCTTATGAAATGTACATTAGCTGATTAAAGCTTAGATATTGGAAGAAATTTCTTCTGGAACATTCCAAATGTCTTTGTAGTAATTACGAAATTAGTAAATTGTCACCTCTGTAAACAAACTTCGCTTTGAAAACAGCAGGCAAGAAAGCAGATTACACATACAGTCATAATTGACCAGAAGTCTGTACACAATTATTTAAAACTGAGCAAAGGGTGATATGTGCTGGAGAATATAATCCAGTACTGACTGACTTTATCTTTTGAAGAAGATAGTTGTGTTAAACCTGTTAAGATGTGCAAATTAAACCGGGGAGCGCACCAAGTAGAACCACAGAATGCCTTTTGGGCTTCCCTTCAGGATCTTTCAAAAGCAGCGCATCAGTTGTTGAGTTTGTAGCAGTACATGGGAAAGTAACACCGAGAAAGAGGGGGTGGGCGTTGTCTTTGTATGTGAGTTTCGAATGGAGTCACCTTGGGCTCGCTCTGCAACAAGGAAACCTCCAGCAAACCTGCGCCTTTAAGACTCAGTTGCTATCCAAACACAAGTAAACAGAGTGGACCATTAGCGGGCGCCGGGCGCAGAGGCGGAGCCTGGGAGCATTGGGCCCTGCTTGGCGCGGCGCGGGACGCCCGCCCGGAGGGGAGGCGGGGCAGCTACTAAAGCCCGGGGCTCGCGGGCCCTGGCAGCCTGGGGAGGGACGCGGGCGGGGACGGAGCTCGGCGCGCTCACTCGCTCGTTTCCTCGCTCGCTGCTGCAGGGTGATGGCCCTGCGAGGCTGCGGGCTCCGACTTCACCCGAAGTCCGCGGCGAGAGGCTCGATCAGACGCTGGGTCCTCGGCGAGTGCTAAGCGCCGGCCCCAAGCACTCCTGCTCCTTACACATTCCGCGCTCGGAGACAGACGAAAGCGAGGATCTGTTCTCGCTTTCGCTCTTCACGGTCCTTCAGATCATGTCCGCGGCTCCCGGGACTCCGCGCCGAGGAAGTTTGCCCAGCGTGGATCCGATGACCTCTCCAAGCTGCGCGCCCTGCTGCCTGGACCTAGTCTGAGCCGCGCTGCCCAGGCAGAGATTTCTGCTGGAGGTGAGTGTCCGTTCAGGGAAGGGACTGTAGCTCCCCCGAGGACGGAAGGGTTGTAGGGGTGCAGAAGGCGCTCATTTTCTCGGTCCGGGGCACCACGAGTTTAGATACTGTGCAAGGAGCTTACACGGATGCATTCCGCGGGCCTGTGTTTCTCACTTTCTTGGATCCCTGGCACGCAACTGCCAGCTAACACCCAACTGCACACACACACACACACACACACACACACACACACTTTTCTGTATTGTTTTTTAATTCTGTTTGGGGGCAGCAGATCTAAGCATTCAACAAGACTTCTGCAAGCTGATCGTCCTGCGTTGAAATCGAACCCCACAACCCCATGGCGTCCCTGTCTCTGCCCTAGAAAGCTAGGCTCGACCTGTCCTGGGGCAGCTGCGGTAGCGCTGCGCCGACGGGCCGGAGTCCCAGGGCCCGGTCCGTCCCGCCCGCGCCGGTGTAGGCGAGTTTCAGGATGGGAGTAGTTCAGTCCTAAGTGATCCTCCAAACTTGTTCGGCCTTTTGATTTTCCTCCCACCTTCCAGTCCTGGGGGAAAGCACAGAAAGTAAAACCTTCCTGGGCTTATGCCTTGGATTCGCGAGAATTAACCGAGAAAGGAGTTGCAGTGGTAGGAAGGAGGAAGGAAAGGTGTTCGCGCAAATCTGTTTCCCTACCTGTTAGAGAACAAAAGAGGGCTGGCGTTTCCCGGAGCCAAACGACACAGACAGCTACTTTCTCTGCTAAACCAACCGCAGTCAGGAGCAGAACAAGAAAATTACTCACACAGAGGGAGCGAGGGAGCGGAGAGAAACAACCCAGATTATGCGGCAGGCATCTTAATTTAATTAACTCCTTAGGAAGGCTGAGGCGCTTGTGAAGGGGCAGGAACTTTCTGGCAGTTTTTCTGAATTCACCTGATCTAGTCTGCTTTTTTTTTTTTTTTAATGATCTTAGATCTCCTTTGAATTTAGCCTTGTGATTTACATATAATTCTATTATGGTTTGGCTTGAAATGCAGTGAGCCTACCCATCCGTCCTGTCGCTCATTTCTCTCAGATACCAATGCACAACTTTTAGCAGCTGACCCTTGACTATATTGTTTGTAGATTTTTCAGTGTAATAACACAGTTACCAAAGAGCATGAGTGCTTATCAAATTACCTTCTCTTCTACCATGTTTTGAAAGCTTCACCGAACTGAAATATGTGTGTACAGGTATCCCTTGTTGACAGTGAACTAAATTTTTGCAAAACTCATCTACGTGCCTGGAAATTTGACTAAGCTACTTATTTATGTATTTAATTTGACTAAGCTACTTATTTATGTATTTATGTCTTTTGTGGTCTAACTTTCACTCCTTGCAAAATTAAAAGTAACCAATAGTCTGAAACAAGATGGTAGAGAAATGACAGCAGACAATGATGGCTGTTATGCATGGCTCAGTTCTAATCAAAACGAAAGTACTTTAGATCTCTGCATTGACTTTAAACACACTTTGGCATACATTCCCAGCAATTCAAAAGGAGAGTGCCTATCCTAACTTCCTAATTATTTATGGCAACAATGTCTGGTGGCTCTTAGGGTTATTCTGCTTGTATAGGGATTTCAGAAGATTCCACTGCCTTGCTCTCCCAGTGAGGAAACTAACTGCAAATGAGAATCAACACATATTATGAAGTAACATGAAGCCAAATTGTACTAGTCACTAATTTCTGCAATATAAACTGTTCAAGAAAAAAAGGGGGGAAGGAAGATGACACTCAACTTTCTGCCAGTAGAATTAATGTTGTACCCTTTATGGCAAAGTTCACTCTGTGCGTTTCAAATCCAAATCGAAGATACTGGTAGTCCTTCAGTCAACAACACTCTTTGCTCCCTCACCTCTGCACCATGGTGGGAGTTGTGCTGTGTCTCCTGTATTTATTTCTAAGAAATCTAGTCTGGGAACACACCCAAATAATAATTTTGGTTTCCTCTCTATGGGAAGAAGCTGCTTTTCAACACCAGGGGGAAAACATTTTGAATCTCTGGAAAATCCTCATTACTCAAGGAGAAGGAAATAAAGGTGAAATTCAATATATTTTTAATTGAAGGGGAAATAATCAGATATATTACCCTGGATGCTAGTAGAATCCCTCCTCCCCACTCCAACTCCCTAGGAGAAGGCTCGAGGGTTGCCACTGAACAAGTGTGCATAGTGATTTGTGGTGGGAAAGTTTATTGCTAATGGGAGTTTAAAGTTTCGGTTGAATGGTGTGACTGAGACCCTCTGACTGTCACACACCTCTCGTTAACTCCCAGCCTCAACTCCCAGACCGCATACCAGGAGGCAGAAGCAGTCCGTTAATAAATCTCTGTCTCTCAGCCGTTCCAAACAGAGGAGGGCCGCGTAGATCCAAGGAAGCAGCCAGAGTCTGCCTTGCCAGGGCGCTGTGTCATTAGCGCAGCCCCCTAAATCTGCTTTCGGAGTCACAGGCACCCACCACTTCACACTGCTCTGGAGAAGAAAATTCGGTGCAGAAAGGGTTGGGGGGGGGCATGGAAGGCTGGACAGGCTCTCCACATTTCGGATTGGGTTCAAACGCACCAAAGGGCAGCGCGGTCGGCGGTGCAGAGTTACCAGCGCGGCCGCACTCGCTTAACTGAGCCCTGCACCATGGAATAGGCGAAACCTGCTTCTCTAAAGGGGCTGGCGGTGGGAGACGTGGCCTCTGCGATCGCAGGTGAGGTACTGCTGGGTACCTGCGTGTGCAGTCAGGCGTCTGAGATGTCACTGGGGGCCCAGAGCGCAGGGAGCCTTGCTTAGGCCGCGCCGCAGACCCCAAGGCCGGCCTCCCTGGTGGCAAGAGCCCCGCGCCCTCCTTCAGTCTGGCCGGGCCGTACTGTACTCCGCCTGTTGCGGCTCTTACAACTCCTTTTTGCCTCCCTAGACACCCTGTCCTTTGATCTCCTCTCCAGGGGTCTTGCCCGGCGTGGAGGCAAGCTTGTGCCAGACTGGGAAGCCGCTCGGGCCTCCCGGAGCTTGGCATTGGGTCTGGGAAAGGGGGTTCGGCTCCAGGGGCGTTCCCCACCCCCACCCCACCGCAGGAGTCGGAACCATCTGGAAGGGATCTCGGTGGGGGGTGGAGGGGGAGGCAGCCCCTAGGGAGGAGGAGGGGTAATTCCAGGCTAAATCCAGCCTCCGAGGTGTCACTTTTCTTTCCTGTGGCCGTCACTGCTGATAAATGGAACTGAGGCAGAGAAAGGAAAGAGAAAACCTCCGAGGTCAGCGTGGGGCGAAGCAGGCTCCGAGGCCCCCTGCCCAAGTGGACCCAGCATGTCCCTGCGCTCCCGCGTGCCCCGCGGCGTGCGAGCTGAGCGCAGGTCGTCACCTCACCAGGCCGAGCCAGCCTGGAGCTGGGGGTCTGTGCGACAGAGACCAGGCCATCCCAGTCGTGGTGGCTGGCTGGGCTTCCCTGGAGGGTGAAGGGGGTGGGCTAGCAGAGCGGACCTCCGGCCTCGGCAGGCGCAGCCCAGCGCCCCAGGGGCTCGGGATCCACCCAAGGGGGCCACTTCCTTCTGAGCTTGGGGACCCATCTTGAGCTTAGTGGGAACTCAGCGCAGGCAGAGGCTGCCTCCCGACGGCTTCTTCCGGGAGTCCGGGGTAGCTAAAGAACCCCTGCAGGCGCCAAAGGGCAGACGAGGACAGCTTGGATGACAGTCACAATCTTTCCTCTCCCCCTGCCATCTTTAGGGCGCTCTCTGCGTGCTGTTGGCTCTTTGGGTTTTCACCGGAGCTCTACACCCACCCGCCTCAGAGTCCTGGAAGAAAGGGGCGGCTCCCTCCGCCCCCCCAGAATCCCGAAAAATGGGGAGCAAGGCCCTGCCAGCGCCCATCCCCCTTCACCCATCGCTGCAGCTCACCAATTACTCCTTCCTGCAGGCCGTGAACACCTTCCCGGCCGCAGTGGACCACCTGCAGGGCCTGTACGGGCTCAGCGCGGTGCAGACCATGCACATGAACCACTGGACGCTGGGGTACCCCAACGTGCACGAGATCACCCGCTCCACCATCACCGAGATGGCAGCGGCGCAGGGCCTCGTGGACGCACGCTTCCCCTTTCCTGCTCTGCCCTTTACCACTCACCTATTCCACCCCAAGCAGGGGGCCATTGCCCACGTCCTCCCAGCCCTGCACAAGGACCGGCCCCGTTTTGACTTTGCTAACTTGGCCGTGGCTGCCACACAAGAAGATCCCCCGAAAATGGGAGACCTAACCAAGCTGAACCCGGGGCTGGGTAGCCCCATTTCGGGACTTAGTAAATTGACTCCGGACAGAAAACCCTCCCGAGGGAGGTTGCCCTCCAAAACGAAAAAAGAGTTTATCTGCAAGTTTTGCGGCAGACACTTTACCAAATCCTACAATTTGCTCATCCACGAGAGGACCCACACAGATGAGAGACCGTACACATGCGACATCTGCCACAAGGCCTTCCGGAGGCAGGATCACCTGCGGGATCATAGGTGAGGTCGGGAAGGAGGTTGGCTGGGAGAACGAAGGAAATTTTTTGTCACAGCATCGATCCTGATAAATATTCCAAGTATCCACAAATTCACTCTCACCTAGGTGGTACCCCAAGGTCCTCGCCAGCCAGCTCCAGCTGACCCCTAACAGCCCCCCGCCCCGCATTTCTGTTTCCCCAGCAGTCCCTGCTGCGCTGTTGTTTGGGAGGAAGCACAGCCTCGCCCCAGTGTGGGCAGGAAGAGTCTGGTGTGTCAGTCTTGGGGTCCCTAATGCTCTTTCTTCTCAGTCTGCCTCAGGGATGGGAGATAAAGGGAGCAAGAAAAGATGAGGGACCCGGAGTCCTTCCCAAGATAGGGTGCCAGTACTGGATGTCCAGGGCCACTCCTGGAACACCTGTTTGGACCACCTTTGTTGGATTTTCTCCTCTTCTCCTCTTCCCTCGCTCTCAATGTGCCCCCGCCTGCTGCCCCGACCCGTCTAAGCTCTATTTTTCGGGGTCTTGAGGGCGCTGAATTTAGAAACAGATCCCACCTCCTCTCCTTAAATTCTGCATGGATAAATGGCATCTGAAGAAATACCATAATGCAAGAGTTCTTCTCGTCCCATCCGGTCAACATTTGCTAGGAGCCGGTGTGGTGGTACCCTATCTGGAATCTAGCTATTGCCCGAGGTGAGGCTTCAAAGCCGTGAAGGTATTCTCACGGAGCAATCCCCTCAGCTCGGCCTTAACGTCTTGATTTGGCCAGCTTAAACCTTGGTAAAATCTGGAGGCCCGGAAGACTTGTTCTGCACAATTTTGAGCTCGGGAATATGCCAGAGAGGGCGATCAAGTGTAGATACAGCCAGCCGCCCGTGAATGTTTTGAAGAGTCTGTTAGCCGAGGTTAACCATAAACAGAATTACACAGAAAAAATTCTAAAAACATAAATAATAGAACTTCTGTTTCTCTTGTCTTTCCATGACTTCATTTGTATAATTGTCAAGACACTCCTTACCATGGGGGTAATACATTTCATGAAACCTTATATTGATTTTCAGGTATATCCATTCCAAAGAAAAACCCTTCAAATGTCAAGAATGCGGGAAAGGATTTTGTCAGTCCAGAACTCTTGCAGTTCACAAAACTTTACACATGCAGGTAAGTTTGTTTCCTTGCTTAAAAACAGCGATTCGTTTAATCACTATTACTCGGTAGAAGGTGTGCAGTGACGGGTAGGATCAGTCTTCTACACGGCTATATTTAGGTTAGTCCTCTAGATGGGGAAAAGCAGCACTCGAGTTTTTAATACAAAATAATCTTATTAGCATGAAACATTTTATGCTTTCTTAAAGAACAAGCCACTCTGTTTATAGGAAATCCTAATTTTAGAATTATTTTTTTCATTCAATCTGCCCTGCATTAAAGCTTTTGTGTTTGGGAGGAAATAAAGGTAATTTTGATGATAGAGGATGATGAAATCCCATACACTTTCTTTCCCAGGGGCTTCGTAATTCCTAGCTTTCAGAACATTGAGGATTAATTTAATTTTCCAGCAAAGAGGAGCCTTATTACCCGGGAGAATGTCGTTCCTTTCGAAAGGATTAGAGTGGCTTCTTCCCCCTTTTCCTGCCCCTGGCATGGTGATGAAATGTGTAAAGCTAGGAATCACAAACCCGGGGAGGTGTCCGAGAGTCTGCCGCCCACTCTTATCAGTGTCAACGGGCGGGCGCTTGTGTGTGCCTGAACGTGTGCTTTCGTGATTGGAGGATTAGGAACACAGATTTGCTGCTGCAAGCCTCCTCGGTTGTGGTCGCGTGCTTGTTATGTTAAGGCTTGTGATACCGATAAGACAGAAACTATGGAGAGGGATGCAGTAGTGGTGTGAAGGATTAATCCTTTGCTTGCTTCACATCTGAACAGGAATCTCCACACAAATGTCCCACATGTGGAAGAACCTTTAATCAGAGAAGTAATCTGAAAACTCACCTTCTCACCCATACAGACATCAAGCCCTACAGCTGCGAGCAGTGTGGCAAAGTGTTCAGGCGAAACTGTGATCTGCGGCGGCACAGCCTGACTCACACCCCGCGGCAGGACTTCTAGAGAAGCCCAGGATCTGTCCCGTGCCGCCGCTGCTTCCCTCCCCAGACTCCTCTCCGCGCCTCCCACCCGAGGGTCCCACCCCACCCCACCCCACTCCTTCTCCGACCCCACCTCTTCATTCGCTGCAGCAGCCGCACCTGCAGCTCCGGGGAGTTAACTATTCTTCCGGAGGACTGAGAACTATAGAAAGCCACACCACCACGCCCCATGCACCAAGAGCATATGCTAGTTTCTTGTAGATATTCACAGCTCATTTTAGAGCTCTGTACATAGTGTCATGGGTCTTTGTTTTGTTGGTTTTTGTTTTGTTTTGTGTTTTGTATCTCGTTGGATGCACCTAGGTATGGAAAATGGAAGCCAAATTTATCTTTAAAGACTGTATTTTCAAAATAAAAATTTTTCTCGGTTTGTTTCAACACTCCTACAAAAGCGTCTCACTATTCATCTTCTGGTTTTCCCCTGTATTCTGGGAGAGTGGGAGATCTCTTAAAAATTCAATATGGAAGGGTGTTCTTCCTTCCTAGGTTTTGAAATAGGACTTCTCACAATATTGCTACTAAAATTTAGCCCTTCTCTTTCTGTACTGTGGCATTCAGAATTGGACAATTGTGCTGCCTCGTTGTTTTCCAAGATATTAAAATGGATAGCCTTGAGGCTTCATTCCCTTTCATTTATTCCAATTCCTCGTGTCTTATTTTTTTCAGATAAGAGCAATATAATAACCCATTATTAATAACAGGAGCATCAAGTAGCTTCCCTCCTGGAAAGCCTTGGGTGGGACAAATCTTAAAGCAAGGGGGAAAAAGCAAACTTCTCACCACTTCACTTTCTAGAAGTCCATGACCTGTTGTCAGAGTTTATGATGGGCAACTTTTCCTACTGTTAGACTTTGAACACTATGATTTATCTCTATAAGCAAAGACTTTATCCTGCTTTCAAGGGAGAAGTCTAAAATCCTTCTGCAGAAGAGCACAGGAAGATATACCCTTCAAGAAGATGAGGGAAAGAGGAGGAAGGAGGAACTACTTAGCTCTATTTACACATAATATTTCTTTCCAAGGTTCGAGATTGTTCCTGCTAGCAGGTCAGGATTTCTTCACAAAACAAAGTGAGTTCGTTCACTAGGAAGATTTCCATCACTGGTTGGCCTTTTTTCCCTGGGAAAATATTGGAATTTCTAGTTACTCCAGGCAGAAAACCCATGGAAGATACATGATCAACTTCTCAGAAATTTCAGTCTTTCCCAAATGGTTCCGAAGGAAAATGACAGTAGTCTAATGAGAATCCAAAAGTGCAGTGCAGCATTTGGTTAGAAGGCTCTGAGTAGAGATAAACAGGAGTATAGAAAGGATTATACACAGTATAGAAAGGAAAATGACTGGATTTAAAGAGGGAATACCAGAGGCAATTATGGCCCAGTGTCCCTGTAGATTCTCACAAACGGTTTACTACTAAACAATATGGTGAATTAGACATTCTCATATTTTAAAAATGTGTGTATTTGTGAGACGGTGGCATGTTTAAGTTTCAGTGTTATATCAGGCAGAATGTCCAATACTTCTATCTTGGAGTATTTCAGAGGGATAGGACTAGGTGGAAAATTTATCACTAGAATTTACTAGGAGGTTTCAAAAAGTGTTCCACACTCATTGCTCATGCTCATCTATTCTCAGGGCAGCTGTCTGGAAGTTATTTTTGCATATCACTGGAAATGATTTCTCTCCAACAAAGTGTCTACTCACCTATCCATATGTCTAATGCACAACTAAATGCATTCTCCATCAAGAGATGAGCCCAAAGCCTTCACTAAGGACAAGGGGCAGGGATCGAGTATGGAGTGCATGTGTGTTTGGTATTTAGAGCAATGAAATCACTGTTTGTTTTCTTTTGTTTATACAGAATTAACTCAGTGACCTCTTCTACCCCTACTCTCTCAAGATCTTGACTGGCTTGGCACAGAAGGCTTGACTTCTTTAGGGTAGGGTTACACATTGACTTTCTCGGGAGCCCCCTAATCCTGCAGGCTTTTTCCATATAGTCAGTCTTACAGCCCCACCCACCTCTACTGACTCCGAGTGTCACAGTTCCATTGCACAGGGTTCAGTTATCAAGGAATGACCCTTGCTCGCTATCAAGCTGCAGGCACGTCCTTGAGGTCCCTGCCATGGGGATACATAGATAGGTGTAGCCAGAATACTGCTCCTGTCCATTTATTTTAGTTTAAAAAAAAAAAAAAAAGGAATCAGAGTGAAAGAGGAAAGGCAGAGGAGAAAGTGAAGAAAGCGTTTCTTCTTCCCATATAAATATTGTTTCAAAAGTTAAGCTTGATTTACTTAGAATTCATTTCTTTGCTTATTAGTTTAACAAATGCTTATGACATGCTTCTTGAGTGCCAAGCCCTGTGCCAGGTTCTACTGATTTTTATTATCAGTTTCTGCCTTGTCACATCTACTGGCAAGTTTTTGGAATCTTGACTACTTGCATAATTTAAAAATCTGTGATAGGGTTTAATTTAACAGCTCCCTTCAACCCTTGTGGACTCAGAAAGGGCCTAGCTTCTGTCAGAGCAAACCCCACACGTACTTCATGATCTCAGACAAACCATGGATTCCTCTCCAAATGCTGGATTTAGTTTTGTTTTTTACAGTGTCTAAGTATACAGGAAATTAATCTTATATGAGACAAACTTATGAAGTGTCATCAGGAAAATGAGATCTTATATCTTAGGAAATTAGTCTGCTGATTTTTCTTGGTTCAGTGAAGTCATTATTTGAATTTTAGATTAGCCTGTGTTTTCTTTACACCTTTTCCCATGGTCAACTTATGAACCAATGCTCCTGGCAAGAGACCAGGAGAAGGAAATATCATGAGTCATAATCATAGTGCTAAAGAACTTCATGAACAACAGTCAAGTTTTTATCTTCTATATGTGAGTTTGTAAAAAATAATTTCTAAACATGAATTACATTGAAATCAATCATTAATATAAAATCATGAATGTGTGTTAGATGCTCTTACTGATGCTAATCTTAAAATGTAGGTCAATTTAGTACTACTGTTTTATTTTTTATATTTATGTATTTATGTGTGTATTGAAGTCTTGGGCATTGAACACAAGGCCTTCACATTGAGTTATATCCCCAACTCTTTTTATTTTGGGACACATTCTGGCTGAATTCCTTAGTTGCCTAGGCTAGGCTCAAACTTGCAATTTTCCTGCCTCAGCCTACCAGAATGCTGGGGTTATAAGCTACCATGCCAGGCTTGTGTTTTATAATTACAGTACTTATACTTTTTATTTTGCACAGGTTTTGTTTTGTTTCATTTTTGTTTTTGTTTTTTATACTGGAATCAAACTCAGGACCTTGTATTTGCCAGTCAGAGGCTTGTACCACTGAGCTATATCCCTGGCCCCACCCTCCATTGTCTATGAGGAGGCCTTTCTAAAATTCACCTCTTAGACAACTAAATAATTTAAAAAGTTGACAAATCTAACACCTCAAGCTAAAAATGGCCCTGACTACTAGTAGTGAGGAAATCAGAGGGAGTTACTGGGAATTTCTCCTGTTTACTTTTTGGTAACTGTGATTTTTTGTTTTTTGAGACAAGGACTCACTATGGAGTTCAAACTGGCCTTGAACTCACTATGTAACCCTGGCTGGCCTGGAACTCACAGTGATCTTTTTGCCTCATCCTTCCAAGTGCTGGGATCACAAGTGTGTGTCACCACGCCTGGCTTGTTCTGTTCTTTTTTAGATGTTAGCATAGGCCTTTGGATCTCTCCACTTAAATAATATTCAATCAATTACCCCTGCCTTAACTTTGATTTCTGATGCTTGGCAGGCATTTGGGGAACATTAGTTAGTGAAGATTGTCCACATGGCTCACTAGGTGCATAAGGACTAAATGCTGTGTAAAATCTATAGGAAAAAAGGTTTGGGCAAAACTCTGCCTCAAAAATGAAAAAAAAAAAAGGTAGGGGACATACGAAGACCTTGAATTTGATTCCTCAGCTAAAGGGAGGGGGCAAATTTTAATACAAGAACAGTATTGGCGTAACAGCTTGTCTTTCTTATTACCAAACTAATTTTATTATTATTATAAGGAAAGCGAAAACAATGCAACCGCATAACACCCTGCAAACACAAATGACTTTTGTATTTTGGAGAATTATGTATGTTCATTTTTATCAGCATGCTATAATGTATTTCCTAATTTTTCACCAAAATGTACCTTGCTACTAATAACCACCTCTGCCAATAGCAATGAACAATAAATAGAGATTTAGCAAGATTAAGCTTGAGGACCAGAGATATTTCAAATTCATTTCTGGGTTTTTTTAATTGCTTTTTGAGTTTTCTCTCCTACATATATTACCTTATTATCTAAACCATGTAGGTTTTTTCTTGAAGTTATCCAAGGCCAAAACTGATAGTAAAAATCTGTAAGCAACCTAACTAAGCAGAAAACTGTTAAGTAATTATTAAATTCTTAAGTAAATTATATTGCTATGCCTATTAGGAGGTAAGAAATAGAAACAGCAATTAAAACAGATACGCCAATAGATTTTTTTTTTTTTTTTTTTTTTGGTGCCAGGGATTGAACTCATGACCTTGCACTTGCCACCACTGAGCTAAATCCCCAGCCCCTCCAATAGAATATTTATCGTCTCACATTATAAGAAGTCATGATACAGGGTTTAGAAATTTGTAATTAATTGGAGTAACAAGACAATCTAGGGCCAGTTCTTCCCACTTTTTTGTTCTTCCATCTTTAGTGCATACACCTTCATAGCTACAAAATGGCTGCACCAGCTCCACAGTTTCCTCCTAACACACATTCCGTGGCGAGGAATTATTTCTGCCTTGTAACACTCTTTAAGCACTAGGAATCTTTGCCACAATTTCAACTTGTAGACTTGCTCTTAAATCTCATTGGCCAGAGATGTAAGTCATTTGGACCTTCCTCATCCAATCACTGAGAAGGGAAAAGAATTAGATCATGATTGGCTAAGCCTAAACAAACATCGTCTTCTACACCTGGAAACTCATGAGTACCTGGGAAAAACTGAATTCTTTTAGCAGAGAAGATAGGAGAACTGGCTTTGTTAATATTAGCCAGTTGGGAAAAAACAGTTTACATTAATAACTTTATGGTAGGAGATGCTTGGTGTAGGCGCAGGACACTTAATGGCATACACAGAATCGTCTCAACTGTATAAAACAAACAAGACCTTCCAGAAACTAAGAAGAAATAAAGTGTGACCAGAAGGATACCAAAATACTAACAGTAGCTATTCATAAATGACAAGCCAAGGGTACATTTTTCTCCTTTTTTCTTATTTTTTAACTCTTTCACAATTAGCACGTTACTTTCCTTAAAGGAAGAATGTGTCGCACATTGTTTTTTAAATCTAAAATGAAACCTTAACTTGTTCAATGTATTTACTGTTTAATCTTGCTTTATTAGTTCTGACTGGTCTTTGGTTGTGTCTTTTCATACACCCACATACATCTTCATGTTGTTTCTAAATTATCATGTAATTTAGTTACATCTTTATTTTCTGGTTTTCCTTTCTTTCATCCATTTCCATTTGGAGCTCCTTTTCCTATCTTTTCTCTAGATTTCTTTTTTCCTGATTCTGTGTTTTCTCCCCTTTACACAGTCTCAGTAATAACTCTTTTAAGAGCCTCAATAATCTAGCCCAGTGTTTCTCAAGGTGTCAACATTACAATTGTCCTAGGTACTTACTTCTGGGCCTTCTCCAATCCAGTGGGTGAATTGGAATTTCTAGCGATAAAGTCTATAAAGACTTGGTATTTTAAACAAACACTTCAGGTAGTTCTTATGTGTATTAGAGACGGAGAACTTCTGAGTTAGCCTTTGACACCGACATTCCCTTTATCTTATCCATCAGCCATTTACTATGCGCTTACCGTAATAAAAATAAAACAAATCTCAACCCACTTTACTTATTTACGCACTGTCCTTGAAGTTGTCAAATTTTCCTCTGCTTTGATTCTTACTGCTCCTTGATGGTCTCTTCCACCTACTTTTCTTTTTTTATTGTGGCTGTCCCAAATTTCAATTTTTTTCTTTTCATATAAATAGGGCTTTTTTTCCTACCTTGGTATGTTACTTTTTTTGTTGTTGTCTTAGTCCATCACTAAATTCAGAGATTGCAACAAGAATGCAATAATTAAAATGAAGCAAATCACAGTAAAATAACTTTTTCAATTTGTTAATTGAAATATCTTACCAAATGACTTTTTACTTCAGTTTCTGTATAAAGAATATTAATATGCTGTACCAATGATTTTTGTGCTATGAGTGTGTGTGCTGGTTATAAAAATCAGAGAAAAATCTAAATTGCTTTTTTGATTTTTTTTTCATATTAACATTGTATTAAAATACCAGAGCAGGAGCCCATTTTATGAGAGAGCAATGAACATAAAATCAGGACATGGGTTTAATTTGTTTTAAGCTCTAGAACTATGTATGGACAAGACATTTAATCTTCCAGAGACTCAGTTTCTCATTTATAAAATAAAAATTTACACTACACAATTTATAATGTCCTGTCCAGCTTATTAAAATTTATGGTTCTCATTTTAAAAATGCACAAGGTCCATTTTAGAAAAATTGTTGACTGTACCAAAGCTAGAAAATAACAAGAAATCATACCACTTGTACTCCATAAAAATATTTAGCTCAATAAAAATAAGTGTAATCTCTTAAACTATCATCATTTGTTTTCTTTTTTCTTTTTTGTTTGTTTGTTTCTTTCTTTTTTTTTGTGTGTGTGTGTGTGTGTGTGTGTGTGTCAGGGATCAAACTCACGACCTCGCATTTGACAAGCAGGCACGTTAGCTACTGAGCTAAACCCCCAGCCCCTCATTTGTTTTCCTAAACTTGAAATTTTAGAGATTCTGCAGAAGATTGTTTACTAAAAATTACATTTTTACACTGAAACATAAATTTATTTATTTTCAGATGATAAAAAATTTCAAACAGCATAGAAGTATATAAAAGATCTCTTATCATTCATTCCTACTTTCTTAGCCTAGCAATTAATCCTCTTAATTCTATTCCTCAGAGGTAGCCTGCATGAATATTTTTGGCATATATTCCCAAACATTCACAATGGATATGTAGGACACACACACACATGCACTGCACTATGCTATTTAGTAACCCCTTTAAAATTGGGTACAGTTTTCTCAATTAGTATAAGTAGATCTCTAAGGTAAAGAAGAGTAAACAAAATAAAGACCTTTACACCTAAGGATTAGTTTTTAGATTTTAATGTAGAGAAATAAGAAAATCATTCTGTTATTGAAATTATATACAAAATGGCACCCTTAACTGACAGCCTTTATTTAGTCCTTATCTTCACGAAGGCAGCTGAGAGAGCGCCCGAAGGGTTTTGAGGATTCTTCAAGGTGTGTCATATTATGGTTCACATCAGTGCACATTGATATACCTCCCTGGCAAGAGCTGAAAGATACAGTTCTTAAATCCCCTGCTGACCCATTATCCATGGATCACTGACAAGATAGAATGTAATAGCTCCTGTCTTTTTACCAAGATAAACTTCCCAGTGAAACTGGACTTGTCATGCCCTACAACTTTTATCCAAATAAGAAAATTAATCTAGGTAAAAAGAACTATATCAAGTAAATATTACAACACTGTCATATTGTTTAGGACATTTTAATTTTTATTGAATAAGGTAACAGTAGCTGTCTCATTGCAGAGACTGAGTCTATAACTTACCTTCTAAATAGAAATAAAAGGCCAAATGAATTGCACAAGATCCAGCATTTGGAATGTCATGTAAAACTAATGGACATTTTGCTCACTTAAGGACAGCATAAAAATAGTAGTTTGACTGGCATTATGGGCTCGAATTTAACGTTTCCCATTCTCTTGACCTAAAAACTTAGTGCTTCTCTGTCCTAAAATTATTTCATTTGTGAACTGGGTCATAAAGAGTCACAGCTCTCAAAGGGACTTATTAACAGGCCTCTGCAATATTTACCATGTGGCACTGTGTTTTCGCAACATTGCATATTGACAGTGCTAGGTTGTAAATATTATAATGTGATGACAGGACATGGCCATGTTTTTATGTGTTTTTGATCTAGGTCCATCTGACAGCTCCTTAATGTTAATCTTCTTGATTATTAAAAGGATTCTGCCTCATTTTTATCTGTGTAGAGAAAGAAAAGATGAGACATGGAAACTTGGCTCTTGTTAACCTGATTAGCATTTCATTTCCTGCCCAGACCAAAAGAGAAAAAGAAAAGAAAAGAAATTTGACCAACCATCATACCATTCCTACTGGTATGAATATCAGTAAGTGACTCAGACACCAAGGCCTATCCCTGTAACCCAGTGAATCCACTAGAAAAATTCTAGTACATCTGGAAAGAGACATGGGGAAGAATATTTTCTGAAATACTGTTTTTAGTAAGGGAAAACCTAAAAAAAAAACCCAAAAAACAAAAAACATAAATGTCTACCAACAGGAGGCTGAATAAATTGTGAATGTTTGCATAATGGGCTATCACATACCACATAAAATGACACATTATCATTATATGTATTAAACATTTAACATGTGGGAAAAAAGCAAGTTTGAGAATGACAAGTATTTATCATTCACATGGCTATAAGATGTGATATACAGTTTATATAAAAAGAAGACATTACAACTAATACATATTGAGGGGGGACTGCAATTGTATTTATAGTTTACTTCTTAAAAATTATCTGAATCAAATGTAGAAATTAGAACAACAGAACTGAATGGTGGATGTATAGGTATTTATTACATTAATCTTTGTACTTTACTATGTGCTTGGGAATTTTCTTATTAATTTTTTTTCAGTTCTGTAGTCTCACACATGCTAGGCAAGAGTGCTATCACTGAGCTACACCTGCAACCCATAAACATTTTTTTCCTCAAAAAGAATCAGCCAGGCACAGTGGCACATATCTGTAATCCCCTGGACAACTTAGTGAAACCCTGTCTCGAAATAAAAATAAAGAAGTGTTAAGGAAGTGGTACAATATCCCTGGGCTCCATTCCCAGGACCAAAAACAATAACAACAAAAAATCAGATAATAGCGCTGAGAGGGACTTGGTTATTCTGATGTTAAGGATGCAGTGGTACGTCAGAGAGACAAGGTTTCTCCGCACTTGGAGCTTACATTCTATTGAACAGAGACCTAATTAAAAACATAAATAAAGAGGATAGTAAAAGGGATCCCACCAAGGATTTTTTGTCACTTGAGGGTGAGGAAATTGAGGAGTACAAAAGTTAAGTAACCAAACTAAGGATACAGCTCAGTGGCATAGTGCTTTACCTGGCAAGCGTGAGGTCCTTAGTTTGATTCCCAGTATCGAAAATAATAAAAGAAAAAAAAAAAGAAACAACAACAACACACACACACACACCAAAAAAAAAAAAAAAAACCAGTTAAGTGAGCTTCCCAAATTGTAAGCTCTAGAATATTGCCTTTCCTCTCTGTCTTCCCACATGCTTCTATTCTCCCCCCAAGTACTCTCTAATTTAATGTTATTCTAATTACTGATGATGTTAGGCACAAACACTGAGAAGGTTCTACTTGTTTTGTTTTGCCATCCCAATTTAAATTATAAGGTACAAGTTTACCAACTACTAAAATCCCAACTAAATAGCCTCAAAATTACTGAAATATTTGCAAGATGATATTAAATTTATACAACCTTCTCAATAGGTAGGCCAGCATTATCTTCATTTCATAGATGAAGAAAGAGATGAATGGAGAAGTAGCTGTGGAGTGGAGTAAATTGCTTACAGCTTTATAGGTGATGAGTGACGGGTTCTAGATCAGAATTCAGAACTCTGGCTAATGCAATGAAAAATCTTGAACACCTTCCTTTCTGTTTTTCCTTCTATGGTTCATATGCCCTACTTTCACCCATTTTTACATATTTGACACTTCTATTTTGCATACTGCAAATAAAGGGCCCTTAACACTAAGGTCAGATAAATTGAGTATTTGTTCACTCTTTATTTGAGACAGGGTCTTGCTCTGCAGTGTAGGCTGGTCTTCAATGCAAGTGATCCTCCTTCCTCAGCCTTCTGAGTGCTGGGATTACAGGTGTGTGATACCCCTCCCAGCTGTTCACTTTTAGAACTGCAAATTTATTGGTAAAAACGCTTCATATAAGTGTGTTTGTCCAACTGTGCAAAGCTTCTCTTAAGATGGCCTCAAAACATATTCAGGGAAATCATTTCCAAGACTGTAACTTACTCTTCTATTCAAAGCTTTGAAGTCAGATTTCAGGTGAACTTTTATCCACAGTTGGCAAATAAAGGGAGCAGAAGAACAAAACAATTATAGTGACCTAACGTACATAGATGATGTTGTGACATTCATTTCTCTTACAAAATTCTAGCATTAATGCAGTTTCTATTAAGGTAATTATCTTCATTTTTTTCCTATGAAAATAATTGTTTAATATTATGATGGCTGAAAATGACTGGCCCAGCTTCTTCTTTCTGAGTTCATTAAAAAAGAATTGGCTGCTTATGGCAATGAAGTCTTCTCTGGGATAAATTATTCTGAACAGACTCTAAACATTCAACATCTAACACTATCACTACCCAGGAGTCTATCAGCAGATTTGACCCCTATGTACCATAGGCTTCCCAACAAAGCTGCTTATAGGTTTATGTTGGAGGACTCAGTATTGACTGCTACAGGAATACTCCAAAATTACTTATTACATTTATTTTCCAATGAATTCTTTCTTTTCTTAGCTGATGTGTGAAACTAGCCTTCTAAGGACTTCTTCAGTGTCCTTATTAAGAACATCTGTAAAGAGCATCAGAATGAAGTGTTGAATTTCACCCATTTGGATTTCATTAAAGTGTCTATAGTTGTCAAGCGTTTAGAAAGGCAAGACACTAAGAGTTTGGGGTTTGACCCAAAGGAAATTGGTCTTCATTTTAAGGCTAAACAGGAGGAATAAATGAGCCAAAGTTTTTAAGCGAATAGGAGATTTTTTAGGAAAAAAATCATCCCTTTCAGATTATGTGCCCTTAAAGAACGAAAGCTTAAACAGTCATACATCCCAATAGCAAGTTTTCCACCTTGCCAAAACAAAGGGTGGGTTTATTGCAGTGATTCTTAACCCAGAGTTCATGGACCTTCATGGGTCCATAGGCTAACTTCAGAGAGTCCATAAACTCTGTGAAACTGTAAGCAAAATGTCACGTGCATATACACATATGCACTTTTTTCTCCTGGGGAAAGGAAGCTGTACCTTTCACCAGATTTTCAAAGACATCTGTGATTCAAAAAAATGTTAGGAAGTGTTTGTTTATGTACTTTAAAATTGAAAATATTTGAATAATCAGAGTTTTACATTTTTTAATTAAGAATGTACAATGTATATCAAGTACATAAATTTTAAAATGCTACCAAGGAGCACTTATTTTAAATATTGATAGATGACCAGAATTTTGATAATTTGTGCAAATCTCAATGATTAAATTTACCTACATACACACTCTGACCTAATCAGGTTTAACAAACATAACCTGCTGGTTATTTGCAGTGAGTGACATTGAAAGACTAATTTGGTTAAAAAGTGAAAATATGTTGTTTTCGTAGGTGAAAGTAGTTTTAAAAACTCAAAACAGCTTTAAAATTCTCCATTATATTTAATAATAAATTTTCTATTTTTTGTTAATTAATTTTTCGCTAATTATAGTGCAGTGGCATAAATTAATTTATATTATGACTAATTCACTCTGAGTAAAAATGACAACTCTATTTGGTAGAGAAAAATAAGTGAAATAAATTCTGATGTGAAAAACTACTGGATATTTTTAAGATTCGTAACATTTAAAATTAATACCAAATATTGTGATCACCATTACATTAATTCTAGTTCCATTTATACACATGAGATTTGGTAGAATTTAAGAAGTCATATTTTAAATTCAAATACATTGTTTCTTCTCCACATGTGATTTTTCAAAGGTGTTTTAACTGGATCCTCCAGTTACAAGATTATTTAGTATTTATTGAACTAACATTATTTTTTCAGTGTGATTTTTCTGACTAGTCATTCACTTTAAAGTAGAACCAAAACACAGAATGCAGAAACACAACATGACTGTTTGATTAATAGACTATATGCCACTCATCTTTGTTTCGTAGAACAAGGATATACACAGGTTATTTTTCCCCCTTGAGCTAAATTTCAGACATCAGTCTACTTTGTTTCATCTTTGCTCCTTGTGCAGCAAACCTTTCCTGGGCACCTTCTTATATTACCGAATCTCTCAGACAGTTCTTTAGCTTGTTATATGTCAGCCTGGCTTGTTTCCAAATTAACTTGGTTGCTGTAGTTTCTTAAATCTTTCCCACCCTCTCTCAAAAGCCCTTATCTATCCTCTCAATATTCACCAAACCAAATTTAGTTACTAGGCTTCACACACCCCATCCCTTGATATATGTCCTGTATGTCATTAACATCTTTTCATGTTCTTTTTCAGGTGCCTTTATTCAGTCTTCAAATAAAGAATTAGTAAAGCTTAGCATATACAAATTGTGACTTCATAAAGCTACCATTAAAATGCAGAAAAAAGTATAAAGGAACTTTCATAAAAGTTTTGCTAAATATTTATTATTATTGTGATTATTCTGACATGCACTATTTAACATTACAAATTCTCTGAAGTCTTTCTATAAACCAATAATTAGTCTCCTCTGCCAACTCACTATCCTAGAATTATTTATCCAAATAAAGTTATGTAAAATCTTTTAACGCAATGGCTGGCATATAACAGGTGTCCGATAAATGTGAAAAAAAAGACAAATTAGACTTGATGCAATCTAGTCATATATATTTTATAGGGCTTAAAAACTAAAATAATTTAGCCTATGCCTAAAATAGAAGACAATTTTAAGTCTTATTCTTTGATACTAGCAATAACAGATGCTATTGCACAACTAACAGGCATAGAAATGATCAAAAAATCAATTTTTAGTCCTTCTTAAGAGGATTGTTATTTAGACTATATCAGAATTTGTTTTGGAGTGATATGATGCTTCCCAATCAATTCACTTCTTATTATGGGTATCTTACAATTTTGATGACCAAGGATCATTTATTCCAACATGATTCTTCCTTTTACAAACAAAGAGCAAATTTTAAATAAAAATATGCAATAGTAAAGATGTGTAAGATGTTTCATTGCTCAGGAAATGTTTTGTTTTGGTTTGGTTTTTTCTACATCTCAGCCCCATATTCCTTTCAGATCTTTGGAATCAATGAATTAAGGAAACACTGCTTACCAAAAGAGGTGAAGCATAGAGTTGATGGTTTGCTAAGCAGACACTTAGCATGTTCTGAAAGCTGTGATCACATACTCTGAGGTTAGTGATTTTTGTTATGTTTCAGGAATACCAGTGTCTCTAGATTGGAAGGAACTTCAAAAGTGTCTTGATCGGCTGAGCATATAACTCAGTGGTGCAGCACCTGCCGTGCAAGCATGAGGTCCTAAGTTCAATTCCCAGTACAAAAAAAGTCTTTATCAATCCCTTATACAGTATTACTAACAGGAAAAGTACTTACTATTCGGTGGAGCTTTAGGTACCATTGTTTGGTGAACTCTGAATGTTGAAAAAATTTTGCGAGTGCTCAGCCAAAATTCCACATATTTGCATCTTCCACTGATTGGTCCCAATCCTGCCTTCTACTTTTGTAAACTGTAAAGGTGGGGAAAGAGGGGGAGAATTTCTCTTGTATAAACAGATGAGATGCTTGAGCTGAACTTTGTTAAAGTTTTTGAATTGTTAGGAAATGGTGTCACTCTCTACCAGGTTCTTAGAAAAATATGTTGCTTATTTCTTTTTTATTTAGATTCTAGACTAGGAAGCTTTTGTCCCTTTCATCCAATATAACAGTGAATTTAACAAACTTTTAGTCTTCCTGGGAGACCTGCCAACAATTACCAACAAATCAACATTAGCACACCTCATGGGAGGAGAGAGAAGGAATTAGAAGCTCATCATTTTATTTCCTCCTTTAGTGGTGTGTTAGGAAGGAGGATTAACTGGTTTGAGTTGAAGCCTTACTGTGCATGCATCTCCTAAATCCTTGGCCCAGATTAACTGAATGATCCTAGTGTCCAGCACACAGGTTGTCAAGAGGACATGTATCACACTGGTTTGCCTAATAACTAATCTGGATGCAACCTCCACCACCTCTAATGAGGAGGTCCCATTGTTCTCCTCCTGCAAGTTGTTCTACTCTCGCAAGTCCTAACATGCTATATATATATCCATCCTGACCCCCAAAAGGCCCGTATTACATTACAGTATATCAAGCTGCCAAAGGTCACAGTTTCTTTATTAAAAAAAAAAAAAAGAATGATTACAGATCATGCAGCAGGACTGTTAGCACCTACACATGACTGGCCCTGGTTTGGCATATCCTCATCTATTTATTCATCCAAATAACTTTAAAAACAAAAGGTAAAAAAAAAAAATAAGTCACCCTGGTACGAAGCCTGAGATCATGTATATCAGCTTTGATCATATACTCTGAGGTTTGGGAAATGAATTACTGTAAACTGAGTGTCATCTTCTGCTCTTCCCTGGAAACACTTTTCTTAAATGTTGCTTTTGATCATATTTTTTAGATGTAATTAAGGATTCTTTTTCCCTAGTCGTGTTTTCTTTCTTGAACTAAAGCCTTATGGAAACAATCCAATGGAATTATGTATCTATGGTTCCACTCACAGGAGCTCTTGGCAATGATTAAGGATGCCTGGACAAAAGAATATGGAAGAGGTGTTTCCTTAGTGGGACATCAACAGGGGGGTGCTTTATATCCTTCTGCACCCTGGGGTAGTATGAGGAACCCTAGCACATATCTGTAATCAGGAAATTCCTGTGATGGAATTTAATTTTTTGCCAATACTTCTCATTCAGTAGCCATTCAATACATCTCAAGTACTTCTATGTGTTCTATACTGTATTAATCTGAGATAAATAAGGAAACAGAAACACATAAACATATGATTGAAGAAACAAAATAAGTATGTTAAAATCCAAGTATGTGGAGGTCTGCACGGAGTTATGTAGATGTTTCTCCTGTCAGTAAAGGAGGAAGGGAAAGACTGAGAGCATTCACTGGAGCAGGTAAGGGTTATATCAGTGGTGACAGCATTTAAATGACTTTCTCCAGTAGAAGTATGCTACCCTGGTAACGATCAGATCATAATAGCAAATGGCATAATCCGTGCCACAAAAGTCTCCTTAGACACTTTGAGGAAAATGATTTTGTCATCAATTACATCTAAAACTTCACCATGTACATTTATAACGCATGTCTTTTGATAAGACTAGTAGCAAAGAAACCTGATTAATAAAGTATAACCCAGCATTTCCCATACAGCCCTGGCCATAACTCCTGCTTTACTGAGAGACCTATTAAAATCCTGACAGATGTTATTAAAATTCTTAACCCAAAGAGGATAATTTCCTATCAAAAACAGATGCTGTGGGTCAATGTAATAAATTCTAACAGTACATTTTAGTTTTTCCATGTTTCACAGATTCAGGTAGTTATTACCATAAAATCACTAAATAAGATGTCTCTTCTTAAAGAATTGTGGTACTAGGAATCAAGTCCTGGGCCTTGAGCATGCTATACTAGCACTTTACCGTGGAGCTGTGCTCCCAGCCCTTGGAGCTAGCTTTTAAAATGGCCAAAAATAGGTCAGGACTTGGAGCCTGGCTTAGTGAAGCTCTGTGCCTAGTTCTCAAAACACCTGAACTGGATCCTCTCCTTAGAGGTGAACAGACTGAAGCCCTCGGGCAGAACATGTCTCTACATTCCTTGAAACAAATATGAAGGAAAAAAATGAAAGAACTGCCCTTAGGAATTGTACAAAAGTCATGATCAAAAGTCCCTATACTTTGAAATACCTAATCATATTAGAGGATTAAAACACATGAGTGAACACTAACCAATAATTTATTCATTTCTATATCTATGTAAACTTTTAATTTTGATAACATAAATATTGTAGGCTTCCCTTCTTTATATCACTGACATTCTTTTGCCTGCAGTCTGTTAGGTTTCTTTTGTTATACTGTCATCTTTTACTGGGACTATTGATAGTTTCTGTTTTTATCCAAATCTCTTTTTCAAGGTGACTTTTGAGTAGAAAACCTAAAAATCATGAAAAATCTACAAAAGTTAACACAAGATATCTTACATGTTTAGGAATAATGCAGTGTGTAGCCCATAAGTATTGTTGGTTCACTTGGGGTCCTAATAAAGCCTTCCTGTTGAGGTCACATCTGAAAGGGGCAGGTTTTCACATAGGAAATAGAATTCTGGGAGGTGGATCTTGGACTTGAATGAGAACTTCTGACGCCCTCTGGAACAAACGCTTCCACTGGACTTTCAGGTAGACATTATTTGGAGCTGCTCCCTGCTGTACGGGAAAGGGAGCTTCTCTCAGTGGTTAGCCATGAAGGCAATACCCTCATGTGTAGAAAAACCTTAAAATGAAGTGATAAATGTTCAGTTTAGCTTTATGTTGCTCTATATGTACATTAACTGTACATTAGTAAGGGCTTATTAATGTGTTTTAGGTTTGTCTTAGTCCTTGGTTGTGTGCTGATGATTTTAGGTGTGAATGTGGAAGTCTGTGATGGAGCCAGCGGGCTAAGGAAGAGGTGGTAGCAGTCAAATTAACATAATGATATATGGATCCAGAAATCCTTCTTCAGGATATATTCCCAAAGGAAGGAAAAATATCTGCACTCATGTTCATTGTAGCATCATTGGAACTGAGGATGTAGCTCAGTGGTACAGCACTTGCCCAGCACCAAAAAACAGAACAAAAACCAAATACTGTAGCATTATTCACAGTATCAAGATATAAAAATGAGCTAGATGTCTACCCATAGTTAGGTAAATAAAGAAACTGTGGGCATATTCTACTATGTAATATGTTACAATGGTATATAATGATAGAGTATTATGCAACCTTCAAAAGGAGAGAATCCTGCCATTTGCACCGTGGATACACCTAGAAGACATTAAGCAAAGGGAAGTAAGTCAGACACTGAAATAAAAATATTGCAAATATTGCATTATGTCACTTATATGTGGGCTTTTTTTTAAAAAAAAAAAAGGTCAGCTATACAAAGAAAGCAAAACTGATGTTACCAGGTTGCAGTAAGGAGGGGCAGAGAAAATGGGGAGGTCAAAGGATACAAAATAACAAATATATATAATGAACAAGTTTAAAGATCTAATGTATATCAGGAGGAGTATGGTTAATACCCTGTTGTCAGGATTTTTGCTAAACGTGTAGATTATAATGGCTTATGCAAAGGAGAAAAAATGGGTAATTATGTGAGAAGATATGTAAACTAATTTGTTCCACTATGGTAAATTTACATTTACCATAAAATATATCACACATATACCTTATAGCATCATATTGTATATTTCAAATGTACATAAAAATTTATTTTTAAAAAACATAATCACATGTGATTAGGTCATTACTAAGAATAATAGCCACTCATTTGTATTCTGTGATGGGCATTTTATATATGCTATCTTATCCAACCCTCACAGAAATCCTCAGGTGGAGTCTATTAACCCCACTTTGTAGATGAGGAAGCTGAGACTCAGAGAAATCAAATATTGGCAGTTACCACATAATTATTAGCAGCTGAGATTTGAGCGTTAGTCTGACAACTACAGTCACTGAACATACTCTAGTCAAGTTACTTAACTTTCCAGAATTTTAAGTATTTCTATTTGAAATGACCTACCTTCTAGCATTGCAGGATTCTAGAGGTAGGGATGAAAAACACATATAAAAATCTTAGGGCCTGGCAGTGTAGCTCAGTGGTAGAGCACGTGCTTAGTGTGCACAAGCTCTGGGTTAAATCCCCAACATGAACCTGGTTATGGTGAGTGATGGGGGGAGGAGACGGGGACACTGACTAGGAGATGATACATATCCCTCCAAATGTGTGTCCTTACATTTCCCAATGCATTTATGATATTGCTTCTTAATGTTCTTTGGTGGTACTTTTTCCTCTGATGGCCAGTTAGGTTGGTATTCCTAAAATCTATTCTTTGACACTTCTTGAGTGACTTCATCCAAAACTAGGGATTTGGCTACTGAATCTTTAGCTCAGATCACTGCTGAACTTGACCTTCATCTGGCGTCTCTGCTTGATGTCTCACAGACACATAAAACTCAGCATGTCCAAGACCAGACACATCACCTTCCTGTTCTAATCCCCGCTTCTCTCTTAGTTAAGTGGTACCCATTGTCTCTTCAGATGCCTCAGCCCGAAGCCTGGGAATCTTTCTGTGTTCTTCATTCTCACTCATATCCGACATTCAATTAGTCATCAAGCTGTTTCAAGCCTCCCTTTTTATTATCTCTTGTACCAGTCCCTCCCTCTCTTCCTGACCTCTGTTTTGCTTCCACGGCCACTATCTGTGCCCAAATGCAGACTGTCATCACTTCTGTCAGGTATCAATGTAATAGTCTCCTAACTGGTTTTCCTACAATCTGTCCAACGCTACTACCTGTCCTCAGTATTACTGTCAAAATGATCTATCATGTCATATACCAGGCAGTTCCCACTTAAAATCTTTTAAGGACTTCCCTTACCTTAAAGTTCAAATCCACCACACATAGCCTTTCAAGATGCAGTCCCTTTGGCTTTTTTAGTAGTATTGCCCACTAGTTTTTCATTTGTTTCTGCTTTACAGGATCACATGGACTCCTCCAAAGGAAACTGTTTGTAGCCTTGGACCTTTCCAAATGTCTTACGATGCCCACCCAGCCCCTGCTTACCTGCCCACTTTCAACTCTTTCCTAAAACTCGGCACAAGGGATATTCCTCTAGAGAGCTTCTCCTTGCATCTGACTGGCATTTCTTTTTAATGCTCTCATTGACACCCAAGGTCAGCTGTGCAACTGCATTTCTCATACCACCTTTTCTCTCATTAGTTTCTAAACTGAACACCAGAGTTTATTCCATACAATAAGGCATATAGTGTCCCCAGCACTTAACACCAGCTGCCTAGCTCATTAGCAGATGCACCTTACTGGTAAGTTAAAAAAAAAAAATGAACTCAGAGGTGGAGTTTTTCACCTTTGGCTATGTCTTGTGTAATTTAAGAAGATGAAAGAAAGGGCTTTGAGTTAAGGTGGTAGGATTGATGGAGATGCCTTAAACCTCACTTCTTCTCCACAGTCCTTCCTTGTCTGCTTTATTTATGCCCAGATTCCACCACTCACCCTAGGAGAATTAACACAGTTGCTTTTAGACACACTATGGAGAAAACAAGACTCAGAAAGTTCCATTTGACAGCCTACGGAGCTGGTGGGACTGGGACTCACCAAGTGAATCACGTCCTGCCCTCAACAGGATTGAGCTCATGGTTCCTGAACCAGCCCTTCAGAGGCTGAGGTCTAATGTTCTCTTGCATTTCACTTTCACTGAGGAAATAAGATGTTTCTGTTGCATTAATTCATCTCTTCCTTTTCTCTTTTCCATTTGTATTTCCATTTCCAGGGTTCTCTGGAAGCTATTTCCCATATCTCTTTCTGTGAATCTAATAGAAATCAAAAGGTTTAAAAAAACAGAAAAGAAGACAGATAAATTCAAAAGTAAGTTGTTTTTTTTTTTTTTTTAAGCCTCCTGTTGGGGAGAGTATCTGAACTGGAAAAGTCCTTGAGAATCATACAGCTTATCCAGCAACGTTAGCAGTTGATAAAACAAGAGAATGAGGTTAGGGACTTAGCTAAAACCACTTAATCAGAGGAGAGCAAGAGTTGTTATCTTGGCCCTTAAGTCTCCACAAGTTCTAGTCCTTACCATCTTTTTCCTTGGAAACTATGAACCAACAGTTAATACAGTGCATTGTCTATGCAAGCTCAGATAATCGAGAAAAATACACGCATCATATCTAATGCTTATTATATGCAATTTAAATCTACCGATCGAGCCGTCTGTCTCATTAACACACTAAGAGCAAAGGCGGTCACGTGGTCGACTCTTGACTCTTAAGGCTCTCTCTGAGTCTTGCCCCTCCAAGAGCAGCAAAGGTTGCCAAAAGACCCCAGGCTCGTGGACACCGTGAGCCTCTGCGGGCGCAGACCCACCGTTCCTCTGCGGTCTTCGTCCAAGAAGGAATTGGCGCCCCAAGAGCGCGGGGATCAGCCCGCCTGACCTACCCCGACAGCGCGCTTCTCCGGGGCCCGGCTCTTTACAGCTGCGGGACACAGGCTAGAAGGAGTAGTGTGCAGAGGGCTGGGAGGGCGCTCATCCCCACGCCTCAGCCCACACAGATGCAGGCCCAGGGCGGGGCACTGGACGCACTGCTGGCAGACCTGGGCCTTTGCCAGCGTCTTACAACCCTGGCCAGGCCGGCACAGACCCTGAATGCGGCCCGCAGCCGTTTTTGAACTTCAGGCAAACGCATGGTCTGGTCTTAGAACTCAGTTTTGCACACTGCCAACGTCGGAAACCTTCGTGAGGAGATCCTTTGGAGAGTTTGCTCGGTATTAATACAACGCCCTTGAACTGCAAGAGTGTTTTGCATTGTGGCTTAATTAATTAATTTCTGAGGCAGGGTCTCCCTGTGCGTTTCGGGCTGACCTTGAATTCATTATGTAGTCCTGATTGCTGTGGGCCGCATGGTGATCCTCCTGCCTCAGCCTGCAGCCTCAGTGCTAGAACTACAGGCATGCGCCGCTACGCCGGGCTCTGCACTGTGTTTTAAAAAGACAAAATTAATCCTATTTTCGGGGGATAGTTTATTTCCATATAAACTAAGAAATAAGTTAGAAGACAGCGAGGGAGCACGTATATTTTAAGCACAGCGTGCCCGCGGGTTGAGAGAGAAAGGATGCAAAAGGGAAGAGGTGGAGAGGAGGAAGGAGGGGAGAAGTTGGAAGAAAAATGTACAGGGCGGGAGACGGGGGGCTGGAGAAGGAGGGAAGGAGAGGCGGGTGGGCAGAGCAGGGGGAGGAGGAGGGACTGCAGGGTGGGGCGCCGCGCGAAGGTGGCGATGAGGGAGGCGCTCCTCCCTCAGACCTCCTTGGGGGGGCGCTGTCCCCGGCTCCCGGCGTCCCCGCCCCGGCCCGCGGTCCCCGCCCGCACAGCGCGCCGGACGGTCCTCGACGTCCCCGCCACGCGAGTGCCCAGCGCAGCCGGCGCGTCCCAAGGGCTCCGCTCGGCTCGGCGAGGCGGCTCCGGGAGACGCGGTCAATCTGCGGACCTGCAGGGCCCGGGTTGCTTTCTCCGCGGTCCGCTGACCTGAACTTTGCGAGTGCAAGGGGAGATGCAAAAAAAAGCTGCGCAGCCGGCGGCGGCCCGGGAAGGGGGGGCGGAGACCGGACGGCGGTGGCGGCGGGGACCGGGAGGGCGGTGTCGCCGCGCCGAGCTCCGGGGCGCAGTCGAGGCCACCTCGAAACCGCTGCACCCCGAGGCGTGACGAGGCGCGCAAGGCGGAGGCCCCGCTCGCCCTCCAGACGCCCCGGTGTCGCGGGGCGCGGCGCTGGGTGGCCCGTGCCGGGGCCGCTCGGGGTTCCCGCCTTCCGCGAGCTCGCCCGGCTGCACCCGGAGGCCGGCGGGGCTCCGCGCTCCATCCCTGCCCGCCCGGCGCCCAAGGGACCGGCAGGAGGCGCTGCGCGGACGAATGTTTTAAAGAGGTCTTTTTCGTTTCCGTTTCTGCCTCAGGACCCTCGTGACTCCCAGCCGAGAGACCCAGTTCAGCGAGTCGTTGAGGTCGTCACTTCTCCTGCCTCTTTTAAAAACCTATGTGCTTTGGAATATTCGGATGAAATGACAGCAAAAGAACGAAAAGCAGAAACAACATTTCAGATTTACTGATCTATCGATTTAAAGGAAAGTTGTAAAGCAGAAGTTCTAATTCTTGACTATCTAGTGAAGGGCTCGCCTGTCGTTGCTGTTCCGAGGCTAATTATCAGTATTTATTTATTTACTTATTTATTGAAGTGCTAGGAATTGAGCCGTGGGTCTCTCTACCACTAAACTACACCCTCAGCCCTATTTATTTATGTGATTATCCTGAGACAGAATCTTGCTAAATTGCCCAGGCAGCTGGCCCTGAATTCAGGTGCTTCTACCTCAGCCTTCCTATAGCTGGGATTATAGGCATGTGTCATCTACTTTGTAACGTTTGAGAAGGATCTTTTTGTAAAGTCTTTTCATTAAAATAAAGGTGTTTATTAAAATAAAAATTTATGCAAGCTGTTTTTGCTTATTGCTGTCTGATAGATCATGTACCAGTGACAGAAACAAGGTGAAGTAATCTTCATGTGTATTTGAAATTCCAATATATTTATACTAGTGCTCGTTTATGATGGTCTTTATCAAACTATAAATATCTATGGTTTGTGACTCCATAGTGGCCTACGAATCAGTAACAAGTCCATTATGATTAGAGCAACTCTGCAAAATAAAATGTAATATTTACTGCAGTGTCACACTTAAGTGTAGTACTAAACCATTCCAGTGAGTGATCTGAAAACTGAAATCATACAACCCACTGTACAACTGGCCAAATATACTGTCGAATTCTGCATAAACAGTGAGGCTATGAAAAAATTAAATGGAACTGCCTCAATCGTATGTGGTCTCAGCCTGAGAGTGACGGGTCTTCTGGTAGAAGTTAGCATTCCTGGATTTTGGTTGTCAAGTGATTTTTGCTTCAGTCATTTAGGGAAATAGATCTTTCTCAAATGGGAAGGGGACCAAGAGATGGAGGGTTGAGGGAGGGGAGGGAAAGGGGATGAAAAAAGGAATTGAGATGTGTTATGTACATGTAGCAACTCCACATAAGGCATGTAAACATTATGTGCTGCAAAGGTACTAATAAAAAAATGACTAAATGCATCGAATATAAAGAGACCTTTTACTCTGTTAATATATCAACATTGACATACATAAAATAACTAATTTCCAAACAAAGCTTCTATTTCAAAGATTTTCACTTGTTTTATATAGTGTGATTTGAAATGATGCTACTCTAAGAAATAATTTTCAGGTCCTCAGGAGATTAAACTTAAAATCTGCATGAATTTTTTGAGAAATGAACTGTTACTGTTTAAACAGCTGCTGATTGTTATTTGGCTAAGCAGTCCTTCCCAGTTTTGCTGAAATATGGTGTTTCAACCTGATGAGCAATTTTCTGATTGTAGGATTCTAGCTTTTATTTGACCATATTAACCCCAAAGTAGGCATAAAGTAAAACCTGGTGAAATAGGATTTTTTAAAAAGTATTGGCTTAGATAAATTGATAGTTTAGGTTGCTTTTTTATTAAGAGTAAAACAATACAGGAAGCTAAATATATTAATCATCTTACCTTACATTTGTGTAGCATTGTACATCTATCTTACTGACTTCTCATACTAAACCTTCTGAAGTAGATATTTTTATGCTTGCTTTCTAAGTGGGGAAACTGAGGTTCACAAGAGTGGCCTCAAGTTCATATAGGTAGTTTGTGATACAGCTAGGACTCGAACGCCTCCCAGATGCAGGTGGAAATTTCTCCTTTTATATATTTATATTTTAAATGGTAATTTTTTTTTGTTTTTTGTTTTTTTGGTACAGGGATCCAACTCACAACTGCGGGCTTGCAAAGCAGGCGCTTATGCTGCTGAGCTAAATCCCCAGCTCAAATGGTACATTGTAAACATGTGTTTTAAAACTTCTTCATCAAAATTTCTTTTAAATAACTCAGTGTTGGTTATTAGACATCTGTCTTATTGCAGCAGAGACAACATAAAGATGTGATTAAAATATGTCCAAAATGTGGGTTCAAAAAGTTGAGTCAACCAAGACTTAACCTCTCTTTACATTGAATAGGCATGGTTCTCCAGTATCTCTCCTGCTATTTATTTGTTTTGTTGGTTCTATGTAAATTAAAGTAATAATTTTAGTTAGTATTCTAATACATATTCCATTGGACCACAAATTCCATGAGTGCAGAGAATATGTTTACACTTCTGGTTAATCAATGTAGTGTAGGTATGTTAGATGTGCCCGGAATGTAATGAATATGATAAATATGTGATAATAAATGGGGCTCATATCTTTCATCTCATCTCTTTGGAAATTCTAGTCATACCTCAAAGCCTGACTCAAATGCTACATCCTTTGAAAAGTTCTCTAATTTCTCCCACCACTCAATTTTCATGATGCTTTATGTATTTCTCATTTAGAGACATGTTAGTTGTATTATAGTTACTCGTGTAATGTTTTATTTTCCCAGATGCTTGAATTTTTAAAAGATAGATAAACCTTGCCTAATATAATCCCTTACACTATGTATTTCATTAATGTATATTATTAATGTAAACTAAGAAAATAAAACCAAAACTGTGAATAAAACCAGAACATGAGCTATTCGACAGAAATTTATATAACTTGCTTATTTGTTAAATTCTAATGAACTATATAAACAAATATAAATTTTCCCTAGAAAAATATCATATACACTCAATATAGGCCATAACAATCTTCATTTGGTGTAGCCTATAATTTTTTCCTTCATAATATAAAACCCAACATTTAGTATTATGCTTACTGCAACTTTTAATGTTAATTATATATCTAGTGCAAAAGTTATAGGGATTTTCAGTATAAGCTTCTATGACTAATATTATTCATTTGGCAAATTACATCCTACTTCTCCAGGCTATATAAGCATAAATGTATGCTATAACAAGACCATAGCATATATTTTTCAGAGATCAAGGACTGATTAACATTTGTTGCTAAATACATTAGCTTTTTACAAACTCTTGACACTAACACTTTAATAGCAAGCTTTAAAAAACATAATAAGCAACTCATCTTTTTAATCTGCAGAAAACAATTTGAGGCAAAATACACTTTGAAGCTCTATTTATTCTTTCAAAGTTGGTCTTAGTGGAAAATTTTTACTTTTCGCATCATTGTAATACCAAAACTATACCAGGAATAGATATATTTATTCACTGAAATGTATCCCATACCCTTGCAGAATGAGCACTACAAGTGGGCTTGTTTTTTAAGTAACATTCAGTGGTAGTTTGTTGTGACATTTTATTTTTATATTTGCTTTGCTATGTAATTACAATAACTAGCAACTAGTAATATCTTTGATTTTCAAATTTGGTGTTCTGTGGTATAAAAGTACAAACTGTGTACTTCTGTGAGTCTTTAAAAAGCAGAGTATAATAGGCTTATAGCTAAAATAGCTTTGCTTTCTTATAAAGAAAATAACTGATGGAGCTCAAAATTTAAAGTAAATTTAAAAGATAATCTTAAAATGTCTTTTTCAGCTAATTTGACTAAATGAAAGCAACTACTACAAGTTTATTTCCTTAATCTCTGAGATGCAATATGTTTTGGCCAAGTAACTTGAAATAAATAACAGATAAAGATGACTTGCTGCCTGGTGAAATGTCAGTTTAAAGAGACAGCTTACTTTTTCTCCTCATTTCTCCTGGACCAGCTGTTTATGTCTAACCTTCATTTACTACTTCAAGAGTAATATTTATACTTCTCCACCAACACTTTATCCATATGTGTTTTGGCCTTATACAAAATATAAGGCTCTTCTGGGGCAACTTCCTAATCTTCTCATTAAGGAAGTGTCATACTCACCCCAAATAATGCTACAGAAGATGTCAGATGACATCCCCACCAAAATAACACCACAGAAAATGTCATCTGACATGGTTTACAGGCTTCCTTTCATTTTTACCAGTAATAGTCTCTGTCAGGTTGCTCTTCCCATAGAGACAGAATGTTTCCTTTTCTTTCTTCAACTGATAGGGAAAAATGATTCTTCGGAAAACACTTCACAGTTTATTTGATATCAGATAATGAATTTAGTTTCCTTAAAGGGATCATAATATAAAGATATTTTTCTTAATGATAAAAAATGGTCTTAAAACAAAAATGATCATTATTTGGGTTGTAAATTCATATCAGATTGTTATGTTCTAACACTATGTAAAAAATATTACAGTGTCAGGTGCAGTGGTTTGTGTCTCTAATGCCAACTACTCAGGAAACTGAGGCGGGAGAATCTTGAGTTCAAGGCCAGTCTGGATAAGACTTGCCTAAAAATAAATAACAAGCCACAACAAAATGGATTATACCTCTTATCTGATAACTTATTCCTGATTTTTCTTTCCATTCCAAACAGTTAAAGAATTGACAAGTAAAACTGAGAAAGTGTTTTTATGGACAAATCGGTGTAGTTATTTTGATTTCTGTGACTACTGAAAATAGTTAAACATATTTATTGGGGGAAAATACTCAGTGAATCTTCAAATTACTTTGTCTAGGCTTGGTTAGTAGTAACTAGTGGTTAATTCAGTGAAGTTAGAGTTAATATTTTTCCATTTAAAACCTATTATTATGTACTGAGGACCTAATGGACCTTTTGCCATTCAATATCAAGACAGATTCAAGGTTTTCATCATAAAACAAGGATAATCCTCTTTATCACCTTTGAGGAATATTTACTATTATAATTGAAAAGATGCCAGATATGTCTTAGTATGAAAAATATACTGCAAGCAATTACTGGATCACTAGCTTTCTTAGCATTGTCTAGGGATTTACAAATAATGTGTGATCTGAGTGAATGTTTCTCATTTCTCTCTATTTTGTTCTTGGCTCAAGAATATAATTCACTTCTATCAGAATCCTCTACTCCTTTCAGAGTAGGCCTAGTTGAAAAAAAGAAAAAAAGTCAAAAATAATTTCTTCCTTTCATTGAATGAGATTTTCTTAACAAGGGCTTCTCTGCATAGTGGTGTAGCACTAACTAGCCACAGACTTACATTGCTGTATTTTTGTCTGAAGAGTCATCTCCATGAATGTCCAATTCTGGAACTAGTGTAAATGAAATGCTGCCTGAAGAACAATACATCTAATGCAAAATTTACAGGGATTTTCTCTGTAATCTGTTGTAGCTAACATAATTCTCTTACCAAATTACATACTACTTTCTGTGCAGACTATAAGTCATAGTGCCAACTTTGACAACCTTTAAACAGTAAGCTATACTTCAATTTACTACTCCCAAATTTGACATCATTATTGACTGACTGATTCACTAATTTTAGCCCCTAGTCACTAGACTTCAATTTTAACATTTGTCTTATGCTTTGTACCTCTTGACATTATAATGCCTTGTAGACAGGTTCTCCATCTTTTAAGAGTTTTTGGTGCCTCACAACTCCCTAGTATAGTTTTGGCATGTGGCAGACATTTAGTGAAGAATTCTTTAAGAAAACATAAATTGCTTTTGAGTGTTGTTCAAGGTACTTTCTAGAGAAATGAATTGAAATACATGATCTATTCCTCTGTGATACATGCAATCCTGTCAGGAGATAATCAAACTAAAATCTATCATTTATTAGATACATAATCCTTTACGTATAATTCTGAAATCCCTGAAAATTATTATACTAATCATTTTTAAGCAATGTATTTGTTAGTAAAGAGCTAACCTGACATTGACTCTTTTTGACAGGAAAACCTGACTTGAACTGGTGTGAAACTATTTATGACTTTCATTCATTTAACTTATGATGAATATTCATGTTTCACCACAGAAATATTAAAGCTTTTAATCATGTTGTTCTGGTTCATATGGTGTATGTGTCATATTATCTTTTGAAAGGCAAAAATTTGGAATTCCAAAATACATCTGACCTCAAAAATTTTGGAGATTGTAGATAAGTATAACATAAAAACACAACAAAATATTGGAATAACAATTAGTATAGTAGTAGTAGTAGTAGTACTAATAGTAATCGTAGGAGAAGGAGAAGGAGGAGAAGAAGGAGGAGGAGGAGGAGGAGGAGGAGGAGGAGGAGAAAAGAAGAAGAAGAAGAAGAAGAAGAAGAAGAAGAAGAAGAAGAAGAAGAAGAAGAAATATCTAAAATCAGTACTTGGAATATTTCCAGCGTTCGAGTCATTCGTCTCTTTTGGATATTCTCGCAAATAGGCAGTAATTAGTTTTAGATCTCAAGAGCCAGAGGTGGAGGAGGGGAGCATATTTTCCTGACATATCCAGGAAAAAGAAAAGCCATGGTATGGGTGCAAACCAAGCTAGTTAGGGAGTACTAAGAGTCAAAATCAGGGAAACCAACTTTGAACACCAAGGGGTTGAAGATGCTTCAAAACAAGAACCAGGGGAAAGAATGGAAAAGAAACAGAATTAAGGATAAAGTGAGTCAAGGACGATTGTCACAAGGATGATAAACCTGCAATTTATGATGCGTAAAATGGATGATACTGAATTTAAGTGTAGAATTGGAATGGACTGGTATGGAATATTGGTGCTAGGGCCTTAGCTGCGGAAGGGACCTTTAAAGGATCCTTTACTCCTAAATGCCTCTCTGTTTTACAAGTAAGTAATCTGAAGTTTAAGAATCATTTTCCAATACCTAGTTAGTGGTGGTGCCACAGCACAAATCCAGGTTTCACGTTGTCTGTCTAATAGTTATTGTACTACCATAGGGAGAGAGGATTTCGATTTTCCGTGATCAGGAGTGAGTTTTCAGAGACTATAATATTTGAACTGAATGACTGTTGTAAGTTGCACAACCTAATTTCTCATAAATGTCTGAATGTATTTTTGTGTATTTTCCTTTTTAAAGTATGTTGATGCCAAGGACACTCCTAATTGTTGTCATCTCCAGGTCACTTCAGCAATGTTTTGTTCATAATATGGTTGTACAAATTACCAAACTCCCTCAGATGCAATTTCCATTATTAAAGGAGATATGTTCAGGTGACCTCTAAACTTTTTTATTCTGTGAGTTAGGATTGTGTTCTTCACTATGACCAAATAATTGTCCCTAACACTCAGTGGTTTTTACTCTTTAAAAATTGAAAGGCATAGGCTATGTGGATAGAGATTTTCCAGGGAATATATTATTCTCTATAGAGATACCTGAATCGGTATCAAATATAAACAAATATTTTTGTAAGATATAAACACAAAATAAACGAATAGCAACAACACATTCAACAAGAACTACTTAACATTCCCTATTTGTGTGGAATACAGTATGTTCCCTACCTTCAGACTGTTTAGGATTTAGTTAAGCATTTACTTTAAAAGTTTAAAAAAATTAAGTAAATACAAGCTCCGTGGAGCCCAGATATGTTGAGCTAGAATGAATCAGCCTCTAAAAGTTCAGTATGACTGGCTGTTCAACATTTTGTTGGGACTATTTAAATTATTGTATTTTATAATGTAAACATTTTGATATCATGCACTCCCTGACTCATGTGAAAGTAGTTTGCCATGCTTGACAAAAATTTAGTGCTTACAAATCAACTGGGAGTGTAATGTTTCTAACTGAAAGTGACCAGGGATAATATGGCCAGCTGTATCCTAATCTCCCTCATCTGAGTCCCAAGCATGTTAGAGCACTGTCATATTCATCTTGTTTTGTGTTGTATTAACTAATGGTAAAAATATTTCATTGCAACTGCATAGCCTTGTGATTGACTGGTGAACATTTCAATAAAAGAGATCTCAATAAAGATAATGTTTTTCAAAGGAAAGACATTGCTGGTGCTTGACTACCTGTTTAGTAGGTTATTTATTTAGTCTTGTCAGTTAATTTAGATCAGAACATTTGAAGTCACCCATTTGTGACAGTCTTTATTTTGTGAAAATTTCTTGTAGGTATTTTTCTAAACAAGGCAACTTCTCCCAGCTTTAGAATAAGAAATAAATTTTACACTGTGACTTAGTACACTGAGTAACTGAGATAAAACTTTCACAAAACAATATCTGTATATGTATATTACATATGGTTTTAAAATTCTATTCTAATTCAGTTAGTATTTTAAAAAGTTAATGGTTAGAAACCTACTAAATTGGTTCATAACTCTGTAAAAGGTTATAACCTACAGTTTGAAGAGCTGGAGCTAAAAACTCTCCTGAGCACATTTACTATGTATAATTTTTCTTTTATTCCCTAAGTCTGTGCTCAACATGCAGAGAATTCAAATATTTGTCAAATATTTTAATTGTCCTTAATCTAGTTTCAGAGATGTTATTGCTTATCTAGAGAGATTATATAAAACTGTTGAACAAGATTAAAAGAAAACTATTAGTAATTAGAAGATGAAGGTAAAACATATATGACAAGTAAAAGTCATACACTTAAAAATCACAGTGTTAGTATTTTTTCACATATTGTTAATGTGTTACTCTTTGTGAAAGAGGAAAAAGGACACACACACACACACACACACTCACACTCACACTCACATAAACACAGACATAATACCAAGGTGTTGGTTCCCAGTAAAGAATACTAGCTTAAAGTACTAACATCTTGTTTTCTTTTTTCTTTCTGGAGGCCACTATTTTAAAGTCAGACCAAATTTATTCTTCTAATAATTTCAGTTTGAAACTGTTAAAACCATATAGTGACTTTTACCTAATTGCTTCTACAAAGTGTATATGAAGCTTTACTTTGCTTAAGTGTTATATTTTCTAAAAAATAATATCTGCAGGTCATATACTTTGTTTAGCTTATTTTTATTACAATACTCTGAGCCAAATTCTATTTGTAGATCACAGTTTCTTTTCTTTTTTGTCTTTTAATAGTACAAGGGTTTCCCTTGTGATTTTTTTTAAATTTATAACTTAAGTATGATAATTAATAACTTAAACTTTCTTACTCATATCTAGTAGTAGATTTTTTGGTGGAGATTTTGACGACTATTTTGGCACCTTACAAAGTCCACTCTGATTTAACAAATTTTATTTTAACAACTACTAATAGAACAAAAATTTCTGGAAAGATTGCCAAGTATTCTCTAGATGCTGACATTTTTCTTTGTAGCATAATTTGGTTTCTGTTTGGCCAAATAAGTTAGTTTAATAAATTTTAGGGTGGATTTGATTTATTCAAATAAACAAAAGATACATAACTTAATCTCATGGGTTGAGTAGTGTTAAATTATGTCAAGTAATTTCTACAACTATTACTTTGTATTTGATTAAATACTAGCTTATAATTCTAAAATTAGAGCTTTCTTCTTAATCATATACTAAATTCCTCAGTAAAATCTTCTTTCCTTCTGTTCCCAATTTTCTTGTGTTTGCTTTTTTCTCTTTTTACATCACACAAATAATTCTTGTATTTTATATATAGTAACTTATAGAATACTTGAGGTTAATTTTTAAGCTACATCTTAATAATTTTATGAAAACTAAGCCTTTCCAATTTTAATGTTTCTAATGAGTAATGAATTGAAGTTAGAAGTTAGAAAATTAAATTCGTAGTTCTGTGTTTATTTTGCCTTTTTTTTAACTCCCTCAGTAATTTTAATGTCTCCTTCCATTTTCTTATCACTAACTTATATAGGGCTAATATTTGTTTTTGTGTTTGTCTGCTTCATAAACTAACATGGTGATAATAAATAATCATGGGAATGTGCTTTGGAAATTTAAAAGACTGTACATGTGGTGATTAAATAAGATGATGTATATGTAAAATACCTAGGACAGTGCTTGACCAGAATGAGTAAATAATGGTTGCTACTTTTAACATTTTTCAACTTGTATATATTTAGAAATTTTAATCTTTTATATTTCACACTTTGAAATTTAATAGTCTAATAATGTTACTTTTTCTATAAATCTACTTTTCATGTTTCTTATTGTGATTCTCATTAGAAACTTCTTTCTTCCAAATCTGATCTATTGTTTTATTCTTTATTTTATTTCCCATTTTATAGGTTTTATCTAAAAATTGTTAAGATTTATAATAATTGTAAAATTGGCAATAAAAAATTTAAGTAATTATCTAATTTGACAATTTTTCTATTGTGCTGAATATTTTGAATTCTATATTGTAAGTTACAGCATTTTGGATTAATCAATATTCAATCATGTAACAACAGAATACCTAGTTATTTGAATAATAGCAAGTGCCTCAAGTATATAATTTGACTAAATTTTATCCTATATCAAATAAGTAAAATTTATATTGCATTATTTTTAAAAGCAACAAATACTGTACACATAAGAGGAAATGTTAGCCAACTGAAGATAAAAACATACAAAATAATTTATATTCAACAACTTAGAACCCATACAAATAATTATATTTTACTTATTTATAATATTTATAGAGCTTCATTTATTTTTTCCTCAAACTGTTTTCCTGTTTTCTCATCAAAACAGAAGTGATTCATTATGGTGATAAGAACTTTCTTACTTTAAACATTAATGAAAAAAATGAAAAGTAATTTTTTGAAATTCAAAGTTACATAAATGGTAGTTATTATTCAAATAATTTAATTCTTCTTGAAGACAAAAAGTAAGCAAGATATATATATACCTCCCCTTTTTAGAAACCTGTTCTAAAATGTTAGTAGGAGGATGGAAAAACATTTGCAAGCTTTTAGTGAAAGAGTCAGGGACTGTTTGTGTCCAATCCAACATCGGCTTAAGTTTTTGGCTGTGTCTTCACATAGCAATAAAAGTTTTGCTTCCAGTTCTTGCACTTATTTTTTTTAATTGGTCACTGGGTTTCCTATGCAGCACCACTTAACTTTCATTCTTTTGGTCATTAATCTGTTCATTTTGGAGGGCTAAGCAGTTGAAATGGTTTTGAAAAAGGGTGGGAGAGAGAGGGAGAGAGACAAAGAGAGAGACAGAGAAAAGAAAGTCTTTAAACATCTACAAAAAGCAGAAACATGCTTGCCCAAACCCTCGAGACAGATGGTGTCACGAGTTTTCTGAAGGCAGGAAGCCTTACAATCCTATTTTTAAGAAAAGTTATTCTTTTTTATTTAAATAAAATTTCCCTTATTGTTTAACATACCTGACAAGCAGGAGAATTTTTATGGCATCCATTTACAGAGAAAAACAAGTCTTCTGTGGATTGAAGTTTGAATCTCAGACCTCTTAGAGACCTACAAATCTTGAGCTTAATTTTGCATTAATTTATATCTTCTCCTACCTGTTTGCTGGCTCATGAGAATGTGCTCGCTTTGATTTTTTTCTGTTTTCTTCAGTGTAATCATACCATCTTAATCAGGAGAATTGCTGTTTGCTTCTAAAGTCTGTATCTCTAATGAAGATCTTTAATTCTGTACTTGATTTTCTTGGTACAGGTTAGAACTTGACTTTTGGTTTGCTCAGATTCATTATCAGGATTTTATTGACTATACTTTCAATTCTTATTTTATGTGTGTGTGATAATGTCTTTCCTAAAATTTATCATTTATTCTGATAAAACTCACTCAACCCACCAAATCAAACCTGATTTCTGAAAATCCTAGCTATCTTCATATTTATTTTTCCTTTTATTTTATTCCTCAGCTATTACTATTTTATTCAATTACTTAGAAAACAATTACTTGAAGCCTGGTACTTTCCTCCTCAAAAAGTCTTTTGTATAGAGACAGTAAGTATCCAAAATATTCAAAACAAAATGAAGAATGTAGATTTAAAAAACAAAATTCACTTGGGGACCACAGTCACCTGGTTGGCATTGTCTACCAAGAAAATTCTTTTAGTTTTTTTTTTTGGCGATACATTGACCAGATTCCCATTCATCTATTTACTTATCTGTAGTGCTGTAGATTGAATCCAGGGCTTAGAGTGTGCTAGGTAGGTACTCTACCACTGAAATACACACCCAGCTCTTCCTACTTTTTGCTTTGACACGAGGTCTCTGCAAATTGAACTTCGGATTCTCTTGCCTCAGCCTTCCAAGTAACTGGGATTACAGGTATGTTCCACCATGCCAGGCTGTGCACTAATTTTCTCCACAAATTTTGTATTGTTTCACAAGTAAAAAGAAGTCACATACTACAGATTACCATATATACAAATATTTGGATCCAATTTTCCATTTTCAATAAAAGCCACACAACGTAAATTAACTTTGGGCTCCTGGATGTTGGGGAAGGAATTTCAAGTCTTGTATTGAAAGGCTGTGCACCTTCAGACTAAGCATTCAGGAAGGCTTCAGACTAAATGCAGAAAGATGGGTTATTGCAGTGGTGATCAACCTGTGGCCCATGCGTTATTGTGTTTTTTTTTTTAAGACAAAAGATGTCAATGTAGAGTTTTTTTTAAACTATAGCCTTAGTGTTCAAGTTTAACTGCTGTGTTAGCATTTTGTGATAAATAAATGGGTTTTGGATTACAGTTTGGCACTCGGTCTCTAAAAGGTTTGCCATCACTGAGTTATACCTTTGTTAGACTTCTTTGTTCTTTGAATTTCTTCAGTTTTGCTAAGAAGTGAACATAACAGTGGAATATTTGCCGTTTTATTCTGGATCTCCTACCTATCATTTCTTCCTTCGAGATTGGTATTCCCAGGCTTCTTTCCTTCATTCCCTTTTTGTCCTACATGCTCTCAGTTTCTCCACTACATCTCTATTCTTACCACATAGATTTCTTCTATTTTTAAATTAACTTTTATTGCTACGTGTTTGTCATACATAATGATCCATTCACCATAGGGAATTTGTCCAGTACATAATACATCTTAATTCTATTTTTCTTATTCCCTTCCCTTTATTCCTTCTGCCCCATTTACAAAACTTTGTTTCATCATTTTCCCTCTATTATTTTTCAAAAATCCTTATTCCCTCCTGGAGTTTAGCTCAGCAGCACAAGTGCCTGCCTGGCAAGTGTGAGGTCATGAGTTCTATCCCTGGTACAAAACAAAAAGAAAAAAAAATCCCTACTCCTTTCCTCCCCTTCTGTTGTACCCATCCTTTGTCCCCCAATTCCTTCTTTTTTCACCTTCTTAAGCATTACCTATAGGTATCTCTGGGCTCAATAGATAAAACGTATATATCAGGTCACCTGTTGGATATGTCCATTTAGGTGACACAAAACACCATTTTTAGTAAGATTAAAAGTAAACTAGGTTCCTCACAAACATACTCTTTCTCTGATGTTCTTCATTCCAGTATGTAGCACTTAGTCAAGAGACAAAAATATTGTATCACCTCTCTTATGCCACTAGGTCATGCTTTTCTCCTCACATTTTTCAAATTTGATCTTTCCATTCCTCAATACAGTTTCCAAAGTGATCTACTGAAAACATAAGTGGTTCACTTTTACTTTTAAAAAAACTTTTCTAACTCTCTGTTTATGGGGAAAAAAAAATTAGTCAATGATCTAGCCCTCCCTACCTCTCTGACACTTATTTAAGCAACATGGGACGGAATGTAATTCCCAGAGTTAATTATGCTGTTTTCATGGCTCTGTGCCTTGATTCACAGTCTTCCTTCCCTAAAATTCTACCCTTTTCTCATCGCTTTCTTGCCTAAGTATGTATTGCTCATCTTTTCAAGAATCCTTACTTCCAGGAAGTCTTACTGTGCCCTTGTCTCCTTTGATTTCCCATCGCAGTCTTTGCTTAACGTTATCATAGCACTTACTTGTTTATCTACAGTTCCTGTTCACTAGGGAATGAGCTCCTTGAGGGCAGGGAACAAATTGTAGATGGCTTTGTGACAGAAAGTATGGTACAAAATATCTGTTAAACTGAACTTTTCTTAGCGGTAAGTTTTTTTAAAAAGTCGTATATGCAGTGAAAGGTGCTGATAAAAAGGAAAATTCTCTTAAATACAAAAGTACATTATAGGTTGCCAATAGTGTTATTGGTAGAAGACAACTGATCCAATAATCTAAACTTTCAAAACTTCTGTCTATCTAAATCCCTTCATAAGGGACTAAAACACAGCAGTATACCCTGAGAATTCTAAATCAAAGGAATTTTCTGTTTCCCTGTGAAACTGATGTGGACAGGTTTTGGAATGACTAATAATTTCTCAGATCATGTTAGAAATGATAAGTTCTGTATAGCAGGTGTCTTTCCCAGTGTATGCTGACAATGGAGAGGAAAAATACAGCTAAGTGATTCCAGTTCCAGAACAACTTCAATCTGTATCCATTCTCTAACAGCTGCTGGTGATACATTAGAATAGTATGAATATCCACATTCTTGAAAGGATGGCAATAGGAAAAATAGTTGCTTTTATCCAACACTTACTTACATTTCTAACATCCACCAAGTTTAATCTATCAAAGAATTTTTAAAAGGACAACAGAGTTTTAAACACATTTGAGGTGGCATGTTAATGCTAATATCTACTTTCACCCATGACTTTTCCCTAGAATTTATGGGTAGTAAACATGTTTAAACAATAATGAGATAAATGTATCTCTTTTTTTTTGGTATTGAAGTTTGAACTCATGGCCTTAGCAATGAACTACATTCCTAGCCATTCTTTATATTTTACTTTGAGAAAGGCTCTCACTAATTAGTTAGGTTGTCCGGGCAGGGATTGAAATCCTTCTGCTATTGAGTCAGAATGCTTGGATTATAGACATGCACCACTACACCTGGCATGCACATTATGAAGCATACATATGCACTGGTCAACTCATAAGAAGGGCAAAAGAAATGTTGTATAATCTATGTGAATTAAAACACTTCTTTATTGTATTTTTGCTCATGTGCTCAATGAATATGTTTCAGCTACTTTATTAAAAGCATATCAGTCATTTTATCATTGTATTATAAAATCACCTTTCTAGACATAGCTGCATTTTATTTATGACTGGACAATAATGTTGATTATTATCTAATGCTATAACTCATCTAGACAAGTGCTATGAAATAAAACATTGTAAAGATGAAAATGTTTCATAAGGAGGGCAGCTAATAGCTATCTGTGGCTATGGAGCATTCAGTTGTGACTACTATCACTAAAGAACTGAATTTATAATTGTATTTCATTTTAATTAGTTAAAATTTAAGTTTAAACAGTCATAGGGGGATAGTGGCTACTATGTTGGATAGTTCAGGCTACAAGGTATCATAGGAAAAGTTTTAGAAAATATTTGTTAAACAAAGCACTTGAGTGTAATGAAAGTATTATCCACAGTCAGCTAATCCATATTACTCTTTCTGTGTCTTCCTATTAGGGAATTGTAAATTTTTGTATGAAAAATATCTTCATGACCTAAAAAGTTCAATGAATGTGATGTTTTTGAGAGTACTGAACATCTTAAAAGAATACTGTATATTGAAGTATATTTTCGCAATGTGACATTTTATTGTTTCTTGGTGCCTAAAAAATTTTTAAGTGAAAAGACACTTATCTGTGTTACCTTCCAAAAGGACTAAGAATAGCAAATAAGGAAAACAATTAAAGAAAATTTTACCCACAGAAGTGATGGTTGTACCAACCTGAATCTAAGCCACTAAAAACAGCAGGAACGTACTGTTTCAGGGTAAATAAAAATTGATTCACATTATTAGTTTAAGAAACATTCATTTAAGATTTGATAAACATTCTCTTTCAATCACATTAAACTTTGGTGATGGTCAGGCAGGTGGAATAGCATGAAGCTTCAAACATTTCATGAAAAAAAGGCAACCCATTTTCACAGTTTCTAGTCCAGCTAGGGAAATTCAAGAAAAGAGATTCCTAACTTCTTGTATTATCTTCAGTTTGTGGAAGAAAAAACAAAGACCAGAGGTTAAGGAACAGAAAGCAAGTGATAAAAGGGTATTGCTACTTCCTTTCCTTTGCTTGATAGAAGAGAGAGATAAAGTGTGTGCAGAAGTGCGTGCGTGCACGAACACAGGTATAAGGCATAAGCCTCGGGGTTTAAGGAGAGTCAAAGTGGGGACTGAAGCTGACTTGTTCTGTGTATCCAGTTTGAAACACAGTTTAACGTAAAGAGAAGTTGTATAAGTTGCTTAGGCCAGACAGTTAGTAAATGAGTTGTGTTTTAAATCTATATCTGCCTGACTCTAAACCTGCTCTCTTTAGGTTTTGTTTTATTCTTGTCTAGGCATTCTTCAACACTATGTTGAACTAATGTTCAACACTAATGTTTCCTGTTCTTCTACCTTTTTTCTCCTTTGGTGGCAGTTTTTCCTTGGCTTTAATTCTTCCATATACTCTCCCTTGCTACTTCTCAAATTCTTTTCCTTTTCTCTTAAATCACATGTTTTTTTTTTCTATTGTACAAGTAGAAGTAATGCTCATTTCGGCAGCACATGTACTAAAACAGGAACGATACAGAAAGATTAGCATGGTCTCTGTGCAAGGATGACAAATGAATAGAAGCAGCACCAAATGATGATTGAACTTTTAAAGTGTTCACTTATTCATGCCGCCTGCCCTCATTCTTTATCTTCTGAGAATTTATTCTGAAGAAATCAGTAGAGATGTATGCAAAATGTACATACAAGGAGTGTAATCCAAGCACAATTAGTAGTATTGAAAAATTAGAATAATTTTAATGTCTAACAGTAGGGTTATTTCTTTTTAATAAACATTTGTTATGTTTAATATATGTATTTTATTTTAAAACAAAAAAGAATAAAAACCAACAGATTTCAAAACAAAATAATAGGAGATTAACAATGGTTAATATATTGCATATTGTTATCTTCAAAGTAGTTGCTCAGATTATAAGATATGGGCATGAAAAAAATGATCAAACAATGAAAGCACAAACCATTCTTTTTGAGTGCTAACAGAGATTAGTGGTACAATTACCTCTTTATATATATATTTTTTTAAAGTTCATTTTTCAGATAAAAAGATAAGTTGAAAAGTCAAGAAATTCTTTTTTCCCACTTTTTAAATTGGAGAGACTATCATCAGAGACTAGAAAGTAAAAGGATTATGATTCACCACCAAACAATAATTAATTATCATTCTTAATCAGTGTAACAATAATAATTCCTTTTTGGCATAAGCTATGTACTGGGTGGATGGTGTAAATTAACTGCAAGTGTGTAAGTGCTCTGTCATTCCAGGTAGAAAAAGATATTTTCTAATTGCAGTGGCCAAAGAGCTCGTTAGGGAGAAGGATTTGATTTGGGTTCTAAAAGTTGCAGAAGATGTAGTTCAAGGTTGTCAAAATGTTTGGTTTAGGACACTTACATAACACTTCAAATACTGATATTATCAAAGAGTTTTTAAAAAATGTGAGTTATAGCCATCTCTATAGACAACACTAGGAAATACTACCTTGTATAAAATAAAGTACAAAACCAGGTGTGGTGGCACATGCCTGTAATCCCAGCACTTGGGAGGCTGAGGCAGGAGGATCTTTGCAAGTTTGAGCCAGCCTGGGCTATAAAGTGAGCTCAAGGCCAGCCTGAACTGCACAGCAAGACCTTGTCTCAAAAAGATAAATAAATAGAGTAAATGTTAACATGGGGCAAGGAATGTCACTCAGTAGTAGAATGCCTGCCTAGCATGCATGAGGCCATGGAAAAATAGAAAGAGCAGAGAGAAGGAAAAGGGAGAGGGGGAAGATCGCATGTTAACATAAAGAATACATATAACTCTTTGAAACAAGGTGGTACATAGGATAATATACTGTTAGAGATAAAGCAATCTTAAGTAGCATATACTCTAGTATTTCTCAAAGTGTTATGCTATTATTAGCAAAGAATTTCTTGCTCATTACACATACAGACTGTTGGGCTTCACATCAAAAGCAATCAACTTCAATATCTTAACATAGAATCCAAGCATCTGCAAACAAACATTTATGTAGGAAAGTGATATTGTTACACATTTTTGGTTTAATATATAATTTACCAAGCACAGCTTCATCTCACATCTGTGCCTATTGATAGCAACCAGTCACAGTAACTTCTGGAAGACTGTGCTGCAGAATTGTAAGAAAAAGAGAATGAGAGGCAAACAGGGTCTTAATAGTACAGTGAACATAGTGCTGATGTTGTAGGCCCCCTGAGAACTACTTTGAGAATCACTGATAAAAACAGGCTGAGGATAAAACAGAGATAGGGCATGAGACCAGAAGTGGGAGAATATATGGCATATCCAAGAGAGGGAAAAGACAAATGTAGTAATTGTGAACAATTCATATGGGGGGAGTAGAAGACATATGGTGAGAATTATAGTCTGATCGATCACATTATGCCAATTAAAAATGCTAGTATACTTATTAAGACCTTCTTCACTGGCCTTTACTTGGGGATTTAGAAAGCTTTAGAGTAGGAATGATAGAACAGAGGTTGATACTTGGTCCCAGGCTGGTCTGTGACTAGCAGTTTCTTATTGATGTATTGATTATCTTACTCAATTTATTTAGCATTTATTATATCCCAAGAAGCAAAGTAATAGCTAGTGAAACTAACATGATAAAAAACAATCTCTAGCTTATTGAAGCTCTTGATTGAGTAGGAGAGCCAGATATTTAAGATGCAAGTAATATTTTCATTAATATACAGGAACACAAAGGAGAAGGTTGGGAAACAGTTTAGGGGTTAAATAGGAGCTTTAAATGAACTGCCAAATGCCAGCAATCAGTGATGGTTATGTTATTTCTCTGGTTATGGTGAGAAAAATTACATGGATAAGAACAACAGATACTATACTTGAATTAATATAGTATATATGAGAGAAAGATTAGGTACTTTTATAAAAGAATTTCTTGAAAATGTATTATCTTTTACAAGTAAAAATGTACTCTTTCTGCTGCTGGACCTCAGAGATACTGTCTGTACTCCTTCACTTTAATCATTTTTTCAGTCTTGCTTTCCTCTGTGACTCATTAACTAGAGTAAAGAGGAGGAAGTAGTTTAGATTATTACAACAGCTTTAAAGTAAGTACTGAAAACATCTTTACTATCCCAAGTAATTATAATTAAATAAGTAAATAGAGAACCTATCTGCCAGCACCACCTGCAGGGGATGAGGAAGTCTGCAACAAGATTCAACACCTCTGCCTGAATATCCACATTCCATTGCTGATCATTTGCTAAGGAAAGAGCCTGACTTAGTAGCTGAGGAGAACAGAAAGACAGTAAGAGACTATTCATTCATACTCTAAGGCACACTTTAGGGTATGATGCTTATAAGGGTTAGAGTAGTTTGGAAGGAATTGATTTTACCTAAGAGACTTCTTTTGTGCAGACTGAAAAATAAAGCAATCACTGCATGGTCTTTTTACATCCTCCATCAAAAGAAACTAAGAATGAAGATGATTTCATAGCTTTAACAAGTAAAATGATGAAACTTGTTTTTGAGGCTCCAAACCTGTGAAGTTTTTAATATGATGAGAAAACCTTTATTGCATATTGTTTTATATGGATGTTAGAGATGTTTGGGATTTCCTAATATAAGTTTACATGAAAAAACTGTCTTATGAATTGTCTCTCTGCCAATAGAAGAATCAGATGGAAGAATATAATGGATTAGTATGAACTGATAAGCTCCTCTTTGAAACAATGTGGTAAGTAGTATAATATACTGTCAGAGGTAAAGCAATCTTAAGTAGCATGTACTCTAGTATTTCTCAAAGTGCAATACTATTATCAGCAAAGAATTTCTTGCTCATTACACATACAGACTGTTGGGTTTCACATCAAAACTAACCAACTTGTAACTCTTAAAATAGAATCCAAGAATTTGAATTTTTACAATCTCTTTAAATTGGTAAGTGCATTAAGATTTAGGAACCACTCATCTAGTCAATTTCATTCATATGACAAGTGAGGAAATAATATGAGAGAAGTCAAGTGATTTGCCCAAAGTGGAAGAAACTAGACTCAGTCTCAAGTATTGACTCCCAGGCCAAAAATGTTTCAGCTGTAAGTAGTTTGCATTTTTCTTTTCTGGTAAATTCTGAATAGATCTCAATGAAAAGCAAATTTGTTCCTTGACATTCCCCAAAGATTTAATACAAATACTTTACCTTTAATGAGCTCTCAGTACTTACTAAGTAACTAAGCTGTTGATTTCAAACTTATATGAACTATAGAAGTTTGTAGGCAAAGATATTTTGTTATCTTGCTACCATCCCACTCTTCACCATAAGACCCTCAAGGTCATTTATCAATAAGAATATACATATACTTCTCATATCATAGGATACAATAATAAAAAGCAAACGGAAAATCCTGCTACTAGTGTTAAACAAGAATATCCCACCCTCTGTAACAACATACCATATGGTATTTCCCTACCTTGTTCAGTATTTAACCCAAAAATTTATTGCTAGGCGTCTTGGCAGCAAGCTGTGCAAGTTGAAGTGGAATCTGATTGAGGTGAGTTAATTAATGTGGTGGCAGCTTGGAATGTTGTCCAGCTGCCAGTGAGAATTATGTTTGTTTGCCTTTGGTCCAAGTGTGAAATGGCTGGCTGTTGATTTCAGAAGTGTGAGTGTACATTTTTATATCTCACACGAATGAATACATTTTTTGTATCCTACACATTTGGGGAAATGCTAAAATTTATTGGGTAATGTTATTTACCACTTGTGTGGCAGAAAAAGAAAGGTGGAATTTTGCCCCAGAGGTTGACTTTGCATCTGTAGAAAAAGCAAAAGCAGGTGGCATATAAATCCGTGAGCAGGTAAATAAGCCATCTGAAATTAGCTCATCTAGTCTAATGTTTTAAAGAATAACTTTTAAAAGGAGGTAAGCAAGATTTTTGAACCAGGAAAGAATAACTCTTACAACGATAAAAGGATTTTGAACGTAAGAAATACAGTTTTAAGTTTCTTTTGAGATGAATGGCTTTTAGAGTTACTGTTGACTTACTTATACAATGTTTATTTTATTTCTACCAAACACAACATGCTATTGAAGACATTATTAACTGTGCAATCTTCCTTTCTATCAATAACTGATGACAGTGATTTCTGTGATGTGTTTTTGATCTTAAAGGGATTATATAGTTCTGACTGGTTGTTACTGATATATACAAGGAGTTTTCCAATTTAAGCACTCAATAAGCAATACTAATGCTAGAAAGTTCAAAGTATATTCAAAGGGTGTCACATATTAGTGTCCCCCTTTTTAATATCCTATTAAGATAAAATACTTTGACAAAATCTATTTGCATAGATTAAGAAATGGATACTTAAAAATATAATGTTTGAATACGTCTCTTTAACACTACCATTTTGAAGAAAATTAAACTACATTAGCACCAAAGGAAATCTCTGAATGTGTAAGAGCAAGTAATATAAAGAAAAGTCTGCAAACCTAATAAAGCAAGTCTTACCAGATTTTCTTTCTACTGTCCTCAAATTCCTAGGCTCAAGCAATCCTCCTGCCTCAACCTCCCAAGTAGCTGGGAGTACAGGCAGGAACCACCTCACTAAGCCCTAGCACTACTATCTTTTGGTAAAAAGACTTAAATTTCAATGAGTCCATAACAATATTTTGAAGATACTAAACAAAGCCAGGCTTGGTGGCAAACCCCTGTAATCCCAGCACTTGGGAAGCTGAGGCAACGGAATCCTTGCAAGTTTGAGACTAGCTTGGGTTACAAAGTGAGCTCAAGGCCAGCCTGAACTGCATAGTGAGACCCTGTCTGGAAGAAAAAAAAAAGATACTAAACAAAATTAGCTTGTTAAATTAAAAAGCTAGTAAAAATAGAATTTTAAGTGCATAAGTTTATGGGAAAAATGTGGTCCCTACTTACTAAAAGCTTTTAATCTAAGAAGATTTTAAATTTATATTCCCTTTTTCTCCAAGAGTATTTGGTATAATGGTATTTACAATGCCTTTTCTCTGATAAAAAATGTTTAGTAATATGGTATTATATATAAAGTTGATAGCCCTGGTTACTTTTTTATTTTCCTTTATTAGTTATAGAAATTTCAAATATGACTAAGAAATTTTGTGCCTATCCTCGCACAAAAAGTTTTGAAAAACACTGGTAAATATTATTGTACTCTTCAGATTATGGGGCTACCATAACCTTGACTTTCCAGATCAAAGTAAGCCTCAGAGTTGTTTAAGATTGTATTATTGCTAGAGTGAAGAATAAATCAGACACCTTCACCTAATGTGTGCCCTATGGGCATCTCATAAGGTCAGACTTAATCATAGATAGTTGCCTGAGAACAAACATCTATAACTTACTTAATTGTAATTGTAAACATTTTTAATGTAGTATTATTAGGCAAAATGTTCTCTCCTTAAAAGTTTCTGATGTTTATGTTATGTTTACAAGTACATAAAGATTATATTAGCTGCTCTTACATAAAATCACCCTAAATTTATTTATTGCAATTGCATATATTACACAAGATCCATATATTAATTTTAATGAAATAATTTTTCTCAATTTCAAATTAGTAAATATTTGCAAATCATAGTAAATATATTCATTGTTAGGGAGTTGTGGGTTTTTTTGTTTGTTTGTTTTTGTTTTTTTGGTACCGCAGATTGAACTCATGACCTTGCACTTGCCAGGCAGGCACTTATGCCTGAGCTAAATCCGCGGCCCCAGGGAACTGTTATTTATATGCATTACATCTTCCCTGTCCCCCTTCCTCACATTTCTCCCATTCCCAGATCTCCTTCCCATTCTTTCAAAGAACTGACTCATTAATTCATTGATCTTTTATATTGTTTTTGCGTCTCAGTTTCATTAATTTCCACTCCAATCTTTATAATTTCTTTCCTTCTATTCATTTTAGATTTGGATTGTTGTTGTTTTTCTGAGGCCTTGATATGCATCAATTGGTTATATATGTGGGATCGCTCTATTCTTTTTAGGCATGCATTCGCAGCTATAAACTTCATTCTTTGAAATGTTTTCATTGTGTCACATAGGTTTTTGTATGCTGTATTTCCATTGTTATTTGATTCTAGGAACTTTTTATTTCTTCTCTGATTTCTTCTGTGATCCATTGATGATTCAATAATGTATTACTTAATCTCCATGCATTTGTGTAGTTTCTTTTGCTTCTTTTGCTGTTGACTTTTAGCTTTATTCCACCAAGATCCAGGGAATTATTTCAGTTCTTTTCTATTTACATAAGCATGCTTTCTGTACTAAGATGTCCATTTTGGAAAAGTTATGTGTACTCTTGAGAAAAATGTGTTTGCTGTCATTATTGGATGAAAGATTTTGTAGATATCTGTTAAATAAATATATTTAATCATGTGGTTTAACTCTTATGTTTGTGGGTTTTTTCTCATTGACCTGTCTAATTGTAAGAGCAGAGTATCAAATTCTGCCAGTATTGATGTCTGTCTTTTTATGTCCAGTAGTTTTGTTTTATGAATGTACCAGCATTCAGTGTACAAATACTTTAAGTTTATTTAATTTTTAAAAATTTTATTTAAAGAGAAAAAAAAGCAAAACAGAAAAAAGGGTAGAAATAATACAGAATTTCAAAAAAACAGTAAGAAATCACTCGTTGATAAATTACATACTGTCATCTTAGAAACAGTTGTTCAAGTTACAAAATTAAAGCATACAAAGTGGACATTCAAACAGTGAGACTGCAAACAGTTCTGTTCAATGATCCAACAAAAACTTACTAATATGGTTATCAATCCTACACACTTAAACATGCATGCAGTTAGATCCTTGAGAGCACTTTCTTTTCCTCTCTTTTTTATAATAGCAATTACACATTTTGGGTTTTATTACTCATACAGTTCTTATTACTTTTTACACTGGAGACACAATGTGATATTTATAAATATGATTCTTATTTCACTTATGATGATAGTCTCAAGTTGCCTCCATTTACCTATGAAGGCCTCAAGATCATCCTTTTTATAGCTGAGCAATATTCCATTGTGTAGAAAATACCACATCTTTTTCATCCACTCTGCAGTTGATGGGCATCTTGGTTGTTTCCAAGATTTAGCTATTACAAATTGTGCTGCTATGAACATGGGTGCACATATATCACTGTGACATGACCTTTTCAGTTTTTCTGGGAAAATACCCAGGAGGGGAATAGCTGGATTGAATGGAGCTTCCAGTCCTAGTCTTCTGAGAATTCTCCATACTGATTTCCATAGTGGTTGCACCAATCTACACTCCCACCAACAGTGGAGCAATGTTCCTTTTTCCCCACAGCCTCGCCAACATTGTTATCAGTTGATTTCTTGATGGCAGCTATTCTTTCAGGGGTGAGATGAAATCTCAATGTTGTTTTAATTTGCATTTCTCAAATGACCAGTGGTGGTGAACATTTCTTCATATATTTATTTGCCGTTTGTATATCTTTATCTGAGAACTGAGTGTTCATCTCAGATGCCCATTTTTGGAGAGGGTCTTTGAGTTTGGGCAGCTTGATGTTTTTCAATTCTTTGTATGTTCTTGATATAAGTCCTTTGTCTGAGGGGTTGCTGGCTAAAATTCTTTCCCATTCTGTGGGTTCTTTTTTCACTCTGCAGGTGCTCTCCTTTGAAGTGCAGAAACTTTTCAATAGTATGAGAGCCCAGTTGTTTATTCTCTCCTTTTTTTTTTTAAATTTGAAAGAGAATAAAACAAAAGGGGGCAGTACAGAGCAGATCAGACTGAAGCATTTCCCGTGCAGTTTGCGTTTTGTTCATGAATTCTCTGTCTACCCCTATGTCTCCAAGACTTCTACCTATCCTATCATCCAGTAGATTTAGTGTTTCTGTTTTAATGTTTAGGTCTTTGATCCATTTAGACTTTAGTTTTGTGCATGGTGATAGGCATGGATCTAGTTTCAGTCTTCTGCATGTGGAGAGCCAATTTTTCCAACACCATTTATTAAAGAGGCTATCCTTCTTCCAGTGAACATGTTTAGCCCCTTTGTCAAATATCAAGTGGCTGAGTGTCTTTGTAC